>JAPEVF010000117.1:0-104107 GCA_029747585.1 Pleurotus djamor | reverse complement strand
ACCGTTCATTCAGATATTTGGTATTTGCGCCTGTCCGATCGGGCAATGGCGCGAAGCTATCATCTGCTGGATTATGGCTGAACGCCTCTAAGTCAGAATCCGTGCTAGAGACGATGATGTTGGTCCCGCACATATCACTTGTGTTGAAATAGAGCTTTGCTCGTAAACCAAATCAGGTGCGCAGAATTTTGCTGTTGAGCGTTGGCGGCAGCGGCACGCATCTGGCGCTGATAAGCGAGCCGCTTCATTTGATGTTGATCCATCGCCTGGCGTTCTAGGTCCTCCACGGTCCTTCCAAAGGCGCGCGGCATGTCGATATCCATGACATCGCCTTCCGCCGGGGAAGCATGGAATGCAGCAAGCCAGGGATGATTCATCACTGCTTCCAAGCTAGCGCGACTTTTAGGGTCGGGGACCAGCATCATACTGAGCAAGTCCCTAGCTTGCTCAGAGATGTAGTCAGGGAAAGTGAGGGGGGTGTTGACGATGTATTTGTACAGTAAGTTGATGTTGTCGCCATCTGGGTTGGCGGGGTCGTCGTCGAAGGGGAGGTATCCCGCCAGCATGGCGTAGAGAATGACACCACAGCTCCAGATGTCGACGGCGCTACCGACGTAGAGGCCTTCGCTGATGACGAGTTCTGGGGCGGCGTAGCAAGGACTACCACACGAGGTTTGCATGAGATCATCTGAACGATGTTCGAAGCGATTCGCAAATCCAAAGTCTGTGATGAGGATATTGCGATGGCGATCAAGGAGAAGGTTTTCCAGTTTCAAATCGCGATGCACTATTTTCTTTTGATGAATGTACCATACTCCAGATAGAAGCTGATAGAATAACTTTGAGGCGTAGCCTTCTCTGAGGTAGCGATGAGCGAGGATGTGGTCGAAGAGCTCGCCTCCGGAAGCATATTCAAGAATGATACCGATGTACTTGTCGGTTTCGATGACATCGTAGAGACGCACGATATTTGGGTGTTTGAGGGTCTGTTAACCGGATGGTCAGACAGCATGAGTACGGGTGATCAGGTGTACTGACCCTCAAGACCTCTATCTCCCGTTCAACCTTGCTCATCCTCACGGTGTTGTCGACATTGCCCCTGCGAATGAGCTTGACTGCGACTTCCTCGCCCCACATACTATGCAGCCCTAGCTTCACTTTACCGAATTCACCCTCGCCGAGGGTGTGCAGAAGGAGATAAGGGCCAAACTTGGGAATTGTTCGTCTCGGATGTGCAGCGAGGTAAGCGACCGCTGCTGGATGCGAATAGACATCGTGATACGCCGAATGGGTGCCCCCGCTTGGAGCCCCCGACGAGTCGTCGCGGTTCGTCGGTTGAACGGTGTGCGATGCGCGTTGTCGCCTGCTCGCTGACACAGGAGGTGAGGTTGCAGAAGCTGGTTGGACTGCAACCGAAACTGGGCGATATTGTTGGTGGCGAGAAGGGCCTGGTTCTGTTGGCGGTATTTGAAGATTCGCTGTTGTCGCCATTGTGCAATGAGCTGAAACAGCCGTTTCTGTGAAGTCCCAGTACGACGAGGCGATGTGGACAAGATGTGGAACAACAAAAGCTGCTTTCCGGCGCCTACTTGAATTGGTCATCAAATTTCAAGAGGCGCCCATTTCTTGGGTGCCTGTTCCTTGGCTCGTTCCCTTGCTTTTGGAATCAAACTACACCAACATTTGAGAATCTGTATATTCTGTGTCATGCTCACGGCAAGCACACCAGCTTGAGAGTACGTGAAATGTACACGGCATACTGTCTAGTACAATATTGTGGTGTGTGGACATATGATCTTCGCCTAAATTCTTCCTTCGTTCTAAGTAACTTCTAACTTGCTTCTAATCTAATGAACAGAACGATTCTCCGTAGGTATCAGTCGGATATCAGAGGCCTTTTTTCACTTGATGTCGCTTGTGTGACGGTGACTCGCGTGTGCTACGCCCGACAGAATCGGTTACTAGTATCCGATGCGTGCCTCCCTATGGCTCCTTGACGTTGAGCTGGCTGACTTACGAGTAACCACCGTTCAACATCAACTGTCGCGAATTCCGATTAAATACTCTGCTGCGGTCTACACAAGGTTTCGGAGCGCGCCCGTAGTTATTGACGACAACCCAATAGCTTGCGCATAAGCTTCGGTGCGGGTTTCACGACAAGTTTCATGTTACACCTTTCAGCTGACTCATTGATTTCCCCCCAAATCAGCGTTTTATCCCTTTGCTACAATGCACCGATACCTATGAAGCCCCCTGCTTCACCTCCAAACCCGGGAATATCAAGAGGCCAAGTCTCACCGACCGGCGCATGCTTACACAGCCCTGATCACCGCGTCGCGCCCGTCCACCTTGATATAAATACTGCCATGTTTCTACTGATGTTTCTTCAGCTGAGCTCCTTCCAACGCTTTCACAACAAGTAGCGAGTGCCGGTCACTTCTACTCTTCTTCGTCTCTCACTTCACTCTCGATCTTTTCTACTTGGCCCTTTCGATCCCTTGGAACAGTTCGCTCTGTTATCCATCAATATGTTCACCAAATCCACCGCCTCCAAGATTGCTATTGCCCTCGTTGCTCTCAACGCTGCTTCCTCAGTATGCGCCAAGCCAATGTATGTACACACTCGTGCTACTCACAGTGCAGTCATTGACGTTATATCTGTAGTCCTGACGGCTCAGATCTGTCCATCGCTGCCCGAGATGACAAGAAGCAGCCGGCGAACAGCAAGCCCGCTCCTCAAGTAAAGCCGGCCGTTCAGCCACCCAAGAAAGCCACCACTCCCCCGAAGAAGGACGCTACCCCGCAGAAGAAGGTCACTACTCCCCCTCCTGCTCCCAAGAAGGGCACTCCTCCTCCTCCCCCGAAGAAAGATACTCCTCCCAACAAGACGACTTCACCCCAGACCCCCAACACGCCTCCTAGCACRCCTGGAGCCCCGATGAACGATGTTGACGTTGATTATGATTCCGTTTCCAGCACCTACAACAACTATTACTACGGATACTACCCTCCCTCTCAATCGTACGGTGGTCAACCTGGTAATAACAACGGCGTCGACCAAAGCAATCCCAATGGTCAAGGCAACCCCTTCGGATGGGCTTCCCCTCCTTTCTGGAACCAGAATCCTGCTCAGAACCAGAACCAGAACCCCAACCAGAACCAGGACCAGAATAAGCCAGCCGACACCAAACCCAAAGACCAACCTCAGAAAGGTCAAACCCCTCCCAAGACTCCAACGAAGCCCACTCAGCCTCAGACTCCCGGACGTCCAGGCAATGGCAATGGTCGTCGACCCAATAATAGGCGTCCAAACAACCGCCGTCCCAATAACCGCCACCCGATTAACAGACGTCCCCCCTATGGGCGTCCGGCACCACCACGCCGACCCATGGGTGGCCCGAGACGTCCTCAACCTCGTCCTTACCGCAACGGTTGGAAGCGCGAGGAACTGTTCGAGCTTGAGGCACGAGACTTTGATGACTCTGCGAACTTGGAAGCTCGTGAGTCCTGGGAGGAATTCGAAGCGAGGGGTCTCGATGATGAGTTGGAGGAGCGCGACTATCAGGACGGGTTGATGGAGCGTGACTTCGAGGACGAGCTCGTCGCAAGAGATGCTGATGACTTGGAGGAGAGGGATACTGATGACTTGGAGGAGAGGGATGTAGACGACTTGGAAGACAGGGATGTTGATGACTTGGAGGAGAGAGACTTTGATGATGAGCTTGAGGCGAGAGATGCGGATGATGATCTTGAGGCTAGGGACTTCGAGGATGGGTATTTGATGGAGAGGGATTACGATGGCGAGCTCGATACACGGGAGCTCGAGGATGATCTTATGGAGCGGGATGTCGAAGAATCTCTCAATGACTTAGACTAAACTTGCTACATACACTGTGAAGTTACCTGTTTCGCTTGGAAGTTAAAGGCATTTCCCCTTTATTCCTCCCCTGAATGTCCCTGTCTTCCGGCGCTTGTATAGTGGGAAGCAAGCAGGAAGTTTCTTCGAAGCCGACCATGACCAGCCCTGTTCTCCTCCTACGGGCAGCAGGAAATAACACACCTGATAAGTATGAAGCTGCTTTCCTAGCAGAAAACTATACCCCCGTCTCGATTCCGGTCCTCGAAACCATCCTGACGAATACCGACGACCTCACTTCGATCATCCAAGCCGGACCAGGTCAGGATATCAAAGGAGTAATCATTACAAGTGCCAGAGCTTGCGAAGCATGGAGAAACAGCGCTACTGAAGCTGCCCTTTCAGGTCAGTGCCTATTTTTGGTTCATTGTGCACGTTCATCTTCACTACATGTTGTAGGGAGTTCGACGTGGGATAGCGTAACATTCTACGCCGTCGGAAAGGGTAGTGCATGGGCCTTGCGCGATATGAAGGGCATACCACCTCGGTGTCTCCCCACGATTATACGGGGAGACGAATCAGGCACTAGTGAACAACTAGCGCGGTTTATCCTTTCCGACCTGGACTTGGACTCGGAGTCGTCGGGGAAACAGCTAGACGGTAGATTGCTGTTTCTGACAGGGGACAAGAACAGGGATACGCTAGCGAATATTTTGGAGTCAGAAGGGGTTAGACTTGTTCAACTTCCAGTGTACGAAACAAGGGGATCGCAGCAATTTGCGGGACACTTGACGCGAGTCGTGAACGATGCGAAGCCAGGTTCGTGGTTTTGACGAGCTCGGATCCATGCAATCACCCATTCTTCGTGACAGAGGGACCTTGGTGGATCGTTTTCTTTGCTCCCTCTGCTGCGGGATTTGTGCTGCCCTATTTGAAGGAATCTTTTGACTTTGATGGTGTTGGGGGAGAGGCAGGGCATAAAGCTGCCTTCGTTGCGTCCATTGGACCCACGACGGCCGAGTTTTTGACTTCGTCGTTGGGTATACGAGTGCATGCCATCGCTGCCAAACCTACGCCTATCGAGCTGGTCGCAGCCATCAAGAAGTATGGGTAACGCCAAGAACTCCAATCATTGCGCTTTCCTGGCGTTCAACCGCTCCCACCTCTTTTTTTTGTTCCTTTTCCTTGCTATATCTCTGCACTTACTATAACATTTTGATTGACCATGCCTACTGTCCTCGAATCTTGCTGAGGCCAAAGTTAGTGGGCGTCAAAAGGGAAATTTCCAAGAAAATCACATTGTCACCGCAATGTCTTGGCAGGCCGCTTGTTACCGTTTCATCCCAGCTTTTGTTGTCCCTCTTTTCTATCCTCCATCCCTCACGCTAAACGTCCTAATCCGCCTCATCCCAAGGCTTCACTCACACTCTTTCTCTTCGTCCATCCATTACACTACTGCTTTCACCGGCTCAAGAGGGCCTCATCCTCTCACAGAATGATGACAGATTCGCCTTATTCTGCTTCCACGTCAAGTCTATTGCCCTCACCTGGTCGTTCGAGGGTCGGCTCTGGCGTCAGTAATGGTACTGGTTACCCAGTGAGCAACACATCTCTTCTCTGCCTTATGCTGGCTGACGTTCGTATTCTTGCGTGTAGAGCTCGATATCCGACAAGGTGTGTTGAGAACCGTTTCTTATCAACGCTGATTGCGCAAGACCTGACATTGGTCGTAGTACTCGCTTTCGCCTTCGCCAGCACAATGGGGCACACCGTTGCTCATGGATGTTCCGGAACCGGACGATGAACTGCACAACCCGGACCCGAAAAGAGATCGTCGTGTTGACCGTGGAGGGAAATACTTCTCGTCAAGAGGTATTGCCAACCTCGGGTGCTTGTTTATCCTCGCAGTTGGGATGATAATGCTTTTGTGAGTTTCCCCATTCCATCACGTTTGTAATCGCGCACAGCCTGATAACCTCTTCATAGTGGCGGTGAGAAGGACTTGTCAATTTTCTTGCGAAGGACTCTGTTGCTGATGTGCTCGGTTTCTTTTCGCAAGGTTACCCAATCTTGACCCACATTTTGACACCCACACAGTCTACACTCGGTGGCTTCAACCTCGGTGGTATCAACGCATCTGGGCAGGTCCCGGAAATCCCGGGAGATGTGGGACTCATTGATCGCGATACTCCGAGATCGGCATATACGAGAAAGAGTCTTCACACCAGTGAAGACATGGAGTTGGTGTTTAGCGACGAGTTCAACCTTGATGGACGTACGTTTTACCCCGGAGACGATCCATTCTGGGAGGCTGTTGATTTGCATTACTGGGGAACGGTGTGTTTCCTTTCCCTTCCCCCTTTTACGAGCTTTGATTGATGTTGCATCCATGTTGTAGAACGATTTGGAATGGTATGACCCCTCACAAGCAACAACCCGCGGTGGTGCTCTCCGCTTGACTCTGGATCGTGTTGCCAACCCTCTTGACAACCACGACTTGAATTATCGCTCTGGAATGGTGCGTCTTGTCCTCCTTGATGCACTCCTCTTCTCATCATGTTCCTTTCCTTCAGGTTCAAACTTGGTAAAATTCCTTCGTCATTCAGTTTTCCTCGGGGTCCTGATTGTCACTCCAGGAACAAGTTCTGTTTCACAGGTGGATTGATCGAAGGTACGCTTTTCGCCTTCGATCTTCGATGAAGCAGAGAGTTAATTCATTGCTCTAGCTGCCGTCACATTGCCTGGCACGAATAACATTCAGTTCGTCAGCTCCTCTTTTTCAAAAATCTTTATCTGACAGGCACATCCTTTACCCCAGTGGTCTATGGCCCGCCGTGTACGCTTCATTGTCCCACAATCCTCAAAGCCTTTGGCTGAGTTCATTTCTCTAGATGGACTATGGGTAATCTCGGTCGTGCTGGATTCGGTGCCAGTCTTGAGGGAATGGTGAGGCATTGTGCTGCCTTCTCTTCTTGACGTTCCACTTATCTCTTCAAATCCAGTGGCCTTACACTTACGATACTTGTGACGTCGGTACCCTCCCTAATCAAACATACCCGGGCACACGTCTCCCCCTTGCTGCTCACTCAGGTGGTGATCCCACCGCTGATGGTGAACTGGTAAGCCGATCATAACTCTCTGTCCTTATCTTTTCTCATAACAAAACGTTGCCAGTCGTATCTTCCTGGTCAACGTCTTTCCGCCTGCACGTGCCCCGGTGAACCTCATCCAGGACCTGTCAAGGCTAATGGAGAATACGTCGGTCGCGGTGCTCCTGAGATTGATATCTTTGAGGCTACCATCCATGATGGTGTCGGATCGGTATGCTTTCTCGAGTGTGTAAGAGATTTAAACGATATCTAAACCATTTGTTGTGAAGGTCTCCATGTCTTCTCAATGGGCTCCTTTCAATGTACGTTTCTGGGCTTCCCTCTGTGCCTTCACTCTCTGAACCGTCTCTTTTAGGCTGGATATGTCTGGCAAAACACGTCTGACAATATCCAAATTCATGATGGCGACCGCACAATATTGAATACGTATGCTGGAGGTACGCGACGGTAAACCTTGACTGATGCGGGTTTCTTCCTAACACGCCGTTTCCAGGCGCTTTCCAACAATGCACCAGTGGTCTTTCCGTCACTAATCAAGACTGCTATGAATTGAATACGGGTTGCTACGCGTCGTATGGATTCGAGTATAAGCCAGGGTAATGCCACACTTCCTTTTACATGTGACGTCTCAGGTTCTCATCCTCTGGCAGATTCGATGATGCCTACATCACTTGGTTCAACGATGGTACCCCATCGTGGACCCTCATCGCTCGTGGCATGGGACCTGATACCGCAGCTGAAATTGGCGCTCGACCAGTCCCACAAGAACCAATGGTCAGTCATTTCTTGTTCGTTTTTCATCTTTCTGCCGTTGACACCGTGCCTCCACAGTACATTATTGCCAACTTGGGCTTCTCACTTAACTTCGGGCCCATCGACTTCGAGCGCATCACCTTCCCAACGAGCATGTCCGTTGACTATATCCGCGTTTATCAACCGGTGGGCAAGAAGAACATTGGCTGTGACCCGGTGGATTTCCCCACCGCTGCATACATCAACGCGTATGTTATTTCCTCGTTGGTCGTGGCTTTCCGTTGACTCATATCTTCGTTTATAGATACCCCGGTGCCTACGCTAACCCGAACTTCACCCTTTGGGAACAGTATGATAACCAGGTCTTCCCGAAGAACAGGATTCAAAACGGTGGCACTTGTGATTAAGAAACTTAAGCTTATGCAACTCCCATTCTACACGACTCTCTTGGGTTTTCGAGGTTATTGCCCCTGCTAGATTCCCCTTTTTGCTTCTCTTCGTGCTGTCATATATTTTAGGTGACTTTTAACCACACATCTTGCAGGCGTGGTCCGCAATTCTATCTTGCTTTACTACTTCCTGTCTTTATTACCCTACAGTTGATGTTCTGTACCATAACCTCACCCATTCTTTGGAATAAACGGTATTCGGATAATGCCGAACTTGCTACAAATAGCAGGTGCATCCCCTAACTGGCGATCAACGTTCGTTTACATCCTACCTCTACCAAGTGACCCTTCATAACCTCTTTCCCGCTGGCTCTCAGCATCACTTCCTGCGACGCTCGACCACCATTTACACTCAAGGACATATCTACGCTCTGATATGCCTCAGTCTCGGTGCTCGCCTTCGCCCAGATCGCCGACCAAGCCCACCTCGCCCGTGGATATTAGCCGAGGCCCGAGTAGCTCTTCCTCCAATGATTCAAGACCGCATTGTCCTACTTACGACCAATATAAGCAAGTCGAGGCAACGTATCTCCAGTCTTTGACATCTCGCCGTCGCGCCAAAGCTCTCATTACCCAGGCTACCTTCGAGAAGATCTGGGTTGTTCTTCAAAATCCGGATTCTACAACCGCCTATTGCTCTGCGTTTCGATTCTGGGTGCGGAAGATGTTTACGCTAGGCGAGCCTCCGGAAACGATGATTCCTGGTCTTCCTTACCATAATGACTCTCCTACGTTGGTGATTCTCCACGACGGTCTTCCTATCGCTATTGAGGAACACATGTACGACATCTTGTGCTACTGCCACGAAGCGAGCGGTCACGGCGGGCGCGATAAAACCTGCTCGTTCATGCGAAAGCGCTACTCCTGGGTCCCGAAGGAACTCGTCACTAAGTTTATTCGACAGTGCCCGACCTGCAATATCAAGAGGTGTGGCGGCGAGATTCATCCTTCTCCAGCTTCGGAAAGTCGGGAATGGACGCAAGGACATGATAGCCCGCTGACTGATCTTCATGATAAGCTTGCTCTTCTCGCCGAGGAACGAATGGACGTCGATTTCTCTGATGATACGAAGGCTACTGATAGTTTCCCGTCGGGCCCGATCTCTCCTACGGGTTGCTTTCCTGTCAATGCGTCTCTGTCTCAGGCTTCTACGATGGCGGTCGAATCATTTCCCTTACGGACACAGTCTCTGCCTATGTCACGCTTCTCCGCTAGTGCTGCGACGCCTCAGAATGTCTCGGAGTCAGCTCATCCAGGCCCGACGTTCCCCTTTTCCCCTCCGCCAAACTCTGGGACACTCCCCATGTCCCGGTTCACCTCGAGCGGCAGCAGCACCTCCAGTACTAGCAGTGTTCCCATGTCTCGCGAAGTCTCTCTGTTCGGTGGGCTCCCCAACGGCTGGCAGTACTTCTCTGACTACTCCGATGCGTATAACGAGTTTGCACTCAACAAGGAACGGAATATCCCGTCTGTGGCTGAGCGCCTTGCCAGAAGGCAACAGATGGCCCACCCTAAGACGCCAAATCTGCCTTTCCAGAAAGTTAAGAACGGGGCTTTGGTCAAGTCTGAAGGGGATGAGGGTTTTGGTGGAGAGTTTCCTTACAGGATGAATACGTTGCCTCCGATGTCCTCTTCGCCTTTGGCGATTTACTCGGAGCTTCCGGCGGCATTGCATGACCTTCGCGCTATGGTGCCATCGCAGGACTATATACCTATCGACCCTGTGCTCTTGGGCGTCGACCCCGCTCCTTCTATCGCATCCGTCCTTGGACCCGCGTTTGCGCAAGTCCCCATCAAGAGTGACTCTGATGAAGGCGTCGTTATGGCCTTTGCTGACAACGGCTTCCATGACTCTGCATCAACTACGACCATCCGTGGTTAGAGTTTTCATAGGTGTGTACTCGCTGGAGCAGTTACGTTGTAATTTATATACCTCGTCTCGAACTAGCGTACCTCCTTCCTATCTCACATTCTTTCATTGCATACCAGGTCTTTACCTTTACCCGACACATTTCTATCCCTTACATTCAATATCATTTCATTCAGATAACACGACGAAGGACGATCATTTATCATTGAGTCAAGGCAAACAGACATGGGCCAGTTGAATGACCTATCTACAAACGCGAGCTGTTGAAAGCTATCGAAGTACATATGGACAACTACTCGGAAAGCATCTACCAGATCCTGGTCTCAAGGAGCAAGTCGCTGCTTCCTTCAAGGCCGACGCAAGCCTTGAGGAAACCCTCGAGAGCGTTACGTTGTCTGTTGAGACTGTTGATGACCTGGGTTCCGGGCTTGACGAGAGGAGCCTTCAACATGTACGAAAGGAGGGAGAGGACAGGATACAAAGGAGCGAAATCCTTGTCCTTAGCCTCGGCAGCGAGGTTGCGGTACTTGACGCGGGTCAACAACTCAGTGAGGATGGTGAGATCCAAGATGAGTGGGGTCGCCAAAAGGGAATCCTAATTATAGAAAATTTGAATTAGCGAGGAGGATAAAAATGGAGGAGGCGAAGGAAGGGCTGGCTTACCTCGCACTCGTTGAAGATGTTGATCGTAGATCTACCTCCGCAGAAGATCTCGGAGTAGTATTCGTCGATAGCGCGCTTGGAGTCGCCGACAGCGGGAACGTATTTGATAACGACGATGTGGTCGGGATGTTCACCCTTGCCAACTGGGACGCCCTTAGGGCCGACCTCAGGAGCTTTGAAGAGCAACCTGTTGGCATCGACCATGTCATCGACGACGCTGCTCTTGCTGATTTCCTTGCTCTTGAACTGACGTTCGGCGGAAAGGTTGTGGCCATCATTGTTACCGAGATGGTTGTAGGATGCGATGGAGAGAGGCTTGATACCGGCGTTGACGAGGAACTCGGCGAGAACAGACTTGAGCTTGGTTTGGCCAGACTTGAGGTCATCACCACCAATGAAGGATTGGTGACGCTCGGCGAGTGCGATGACACCAGGAACGAAGGTGTTCTGAGGAGCACCGTTCACGAAGGGCTCGCCCTCAAGGATAGCGGCGACAGCGAAGAGGGTAGAAGGGGAAACCTCAGAGTGAGAAGACTTGATAGACGCAAGGAGGTTATCGGCAGTGTCGTTCACACCCGGGATGATGTCGCTGTAACGCTCGGTATTGGCAGTCCAGAAAACAACCACACGATCAAGCTGGTTATCTTGCTTGAATTTACGGATATCAGCGCGAATGTGCTCGAGGTGAGCCTGCTTGTCCGAGCCAGGGATAAGGTTATCAGCGCGAGTTTCCTGGTTGGCCGCGATGAAGTCGGGGTAATAGATCGATGGCATGGGCTTGCCCAAAAGAGCCATGTAAGGGGCGACCTGGCGTTGTAGATCGTAATCGAGGACCTGAGCACGTTGCATGGCCTTATCCATGGAAACACCCGAGATGTCCCAACCCCCAAGGACGAGATCGTTGGGGTGAACCATAGGCAAAACATCGGAGATAGGAACGTGGACTTCCTTGCCTGTACCGGGCTCGGAGCCAATACGAACGGTAGAGGCGCGAAGGAGGGAACCAATGTAGTTTGGCTGTTGAATACCTTCCTTGGTGTGCCAGACGAGGTTGTGTCTGTTAGCTAGGATGGTGGCGCAAAGGGTGGAGCCGTTATTGCCACCCATTCCGATCATCATCAATCTAAAAAAACGCCATATCAGTGAATTTGTCAAATGATGAGAATTATCACGGTCCACTTACCCGGTCTTGCTGACGGTTCTCTTGGTTTGGAATTCGAAGGGTTGGACGGTGGGGGTCACGACGATCTGACCACCGGTCAATTCTACGGATGCGCCACGGTTGTTGAAGGTGGACGTGATATATTCATCCGAGTACTGGGTAGTCTCGGACTGCACGACGAGCGAGTAGGGGCGACGCGTCGCGGTGGGATGAACGGGGAGGATTCCCTCAAGCTCGGACTCGGGGGTGTTGAGCCCAGAGGACTTGTTGGAAACGGGGGCCATGATGAGAAGTAGGGTTTAGAAAAGTTGAGCTGGACGACGACGACGACGAGGGACTTTAATGACAGGCTCTAATGTGGCCGGCGCAGGTATGCTTCGAGCCTCTGTGTGGATTATGTGTGCTTCCGAGTTGGTTTGAGTACATGCAACGGGCGCAGGTACGAGGGAGAGAAGAAGAAAGACCTGGTGCAATAATTCGCTGATAAAAATGAGCCTTTTAACCTCTGCTATTTCAAACTCAGATACATCGTCCCTGTATCAAGGACCATTTACGAGTCCGAAATGCAATGAAGGCTCGTTCTTACACCCACCCTTAGTGGCATCGTTGACATATTATGTAATTTCAGAGTTTCTCGCTTTTTCATTGGTCACTTGAAATTACCGATCGAATTTTCATTGGCTCGTGGACGGTCGTCGTATTTGCACGTCTTTGTTCAAACGTCATTCACACGACCACTTAACTTACTTAGTCAGCAAAGGTGAAGTCTTTGCCGCGTTCCAGTCTTGTGCACTTGTGCTCGACCGCTTCCGTCACCGTGCAATATCCATTAACTTGCTTGCAAATTTTCCATACCGTCCATATTCAGGATACGTGCGAATCCACCTGGGGGCATGAATATCAAATATCCCACCTTTCACTGTCCACCGAGCCCGACCGTCGACCGTAGGTTAGGCGGCGAGGTGCACATATTTCAATTCAAGTACCAATTTCAAGTTCGATGGGGAAGGGCCATCACCGGCGGTCACTAGTGCAGAGCTTTGATTGGCAGTCTTCTGCAGCTACTAAAACTACTTGTCGCAGATATCTACGTTCGCGCAGCCTCTGGCCCTCACAACATTCGTCGAGCGATGCTAGTCGGGCACAAATAATCCTCTTGTACTGCCTTTCAACCAGATTAAATAATCTACTGGAGGAATACCACGCCTCTTGTCTGTCAGTGACCTAAGACCTTGTTCTCGTCGTACGGCCTACAGGAATGTCAGGAAACAAAACGAAAATATCTTCCTTGCCTAGCTGGGTCCTCCCGTGACCGTGACGCTCCGTGTGTCAGGTGGGCACGGTCTGTCTTCCCTACTGTGGTTCCGGACGCCGCTATCCCTTCCCTCAGTGTCGCTCGAGGTTGTCACCAGGAATCCTAACTTCGAAGTCTCTTTACATGAAGCATCAGAAGGAATGTGACGGTCAAGAGATCTCCTCTCGATTATGGAATTCGGAGAACTTAAGAAAATTGTTTGACTTTGGGATCCGTGTCGATCATAGACTTCCTCGCTGTGGCGAATAGCAACCTCCCTGTCCACCATCATGCATCAACGTTCAACGATCATCTTGGATCCCAAGCACTCATCAATGCGTTCACTGCTGTCAAATCCCTCTTTTGCCACTTCGAAGTCTCTGAGCTCAACCTGTCTCGTGCCTCTGGAGATGCTGTCCGACCGCATACGCAAGAGGTTCTTGTATCGGCGCCGCCATTGTACTTCGCGGACACTTGGCCCATCCTTGTGGCAGTGTTCGTACTACGAGCCAACATCTGGCACTTGAGTGCATCATTTGTACCTCTGAGCTTCATGCACTTCCTCTCCATGTCACCCACCCACTTTCGTGCCTAATGGAGACTTGATAATGAAACGCCGTTCGATTCAACACCAGGAAGGTTGTCGACTTTCTCACTCAATGATCTCTTCCAGGTCGTTTCCGGTTGAGTCGTGTCCCAGTCCCCAATTGGTACTGAACACTGTATGCAAGCTTTGCTCCCAATTCTCCTGGCTGTGATATCGGTTCCATCATACGGACCTGTTGGGGCTGTTGTAATTATATGGGGTTTGCTTGGGTATGGAGTTGTGGAGAGGTAGCGGCCCGCTAGCCCAAGTCCATCAGCTCAGAAAATGAGGTGGTTCTTACGTTTTTGTCATTTTACACGACTCGTCGGGGAAGCCTTGTACCGAGTTCTACCCGGAGTCGAGGCTGGCAAGGAGCGTGTTTTTGTGATGATATTTGGCTGATATGTACGGGGACTTGGTGTCCTTGAACATGTACGCAGCAGGGCTGTAATACTGGTCTAATAGCGATACAAACTGCGGATGGCGATGAGACCAGTCAACCCAACTCCAGCTCCCCTTTCCGTCCAAGTGCCCGACTCCATGAATAGGACGACAGAAGCTTTTTACGCAACTGTCGACTGCATCGTGGGTCTAGGGATGTCCCTCCGTGGACGTACTCACCACATGCTGCCTCTCGTTTTTCAAATCAAGCTTACTCTTCTTTCCTCTTAGCTTGTTCCCTAACCTTCGGGATAGTTTCTCCTTTGCCTTGGCTCCCCAACGTAAACAAAGAACTGCCGATGAACACCATGCCAGCACCGATGCCAAGCTTCCAGTTCCATAGATTACCAAACCACCATACGCTTAAACACAGACTGAGTGCTTTACGTGTGGTGAGGACAATGTTGGTCGACACTGAAGAGACTTGCTGAAAGAGGTAAGGTGGATGTCATCAACACACACACTAGCTTGCAGGGGATATGAAGGACCGACTAACCGAGGACAATCGATTAACCCCAGAAACGCACACCAACTGTGAGACCAGGTTCGCAGCCAGGACGACGAACGGTGAGATCCAAGTAGACGAAACGGCCCCCGAAGCGGGAGAAGCAAGGCTCTGAATTCCCTGTTTCACATCCGAAGCCAGGAAGACGAAGACCGGAAGTGAGAGAAAATGCTACTGACACAACCCTATCAGCGATCAATCACAATAACCCAGCTAAGGGAAGAAAGGAAAAAGAAGGAAGTTCACCGTATAGAAAACACCTTCCTTCCAGCACGGGCCATATTTCTTGTATGTCCGTTCCTGCAGTAGCCCTAAAAACGCCGTCAGGAACAACGAGACCACGAGCATTGTGACGCCGATCGCGTATTTTCCGACGTCATGCGTTGCCTGAGATGAGGAACTCGATGGCCGGGATAACGTCGCCAGAACGACTCCGAATGAGACGAGTGCCACCGACGTCTACGATCGATGATATGAAATGAGGCCGATATGAACCAGGACAAAGGATACGTACGACCTGTAATATCGTATAGCGTTTCTTCAAAACGAAGTACCCAAGAAGCATCGATACAGGCAATCCTAGACCGACACGTCAGTTGTATCCACCACTACTCCGAGTAAGAAAGCTTACCCGCTGAGCGAAAAACAATCTGCACCGTCAGCGGTACGTCAAACGCAAACACCCAATTGTTCATGAGGGACCCAGAGATCAATAACCCGACTTGTAAGGCCCAATTATACAACGGGACTTGTCGCGGTTTCAACGTCGGTATTGGTATTGACCGTGGTGATTTGAAGCTAAGAAATGACGGTAGCGAATGAAGTGAGATGAAGAGCATTTGCGAGAACGTCAATGCTGAGCCTAGAGAATCCATCCATCAACAAACTGGGTTCCAAGTCAGTTCATGACTTATGGTACGCACCCATCTGCGGGTTGATCTTCAACAACTGCTCATACGCCAATACATTCCTATATCCAGGAGCTCCGTTAACCAACTCTGCTAATCCGCTCAACCGACCACGTACGCACAACATCCACCCAAAACGAGTGAGACTATCTGCATTCCCCACATCAGTTCCACGTATCCTTCACATACATCAAAATTCCCAACGTACAGCATAAATATCCAGCATCGCTGGAGCAGCCTGAGCCAATGTCACACCAGGATCCACTTCCTCCTTAGCTGAGCCATTTGTCTCGCGTTGCCTCCGACGGGTTGAAGCAGCCATGTAAGCCTTAAGGATTGATTTCGGTAGCCGAGCAGAGAGACGAAGGAAGAAAAGAAAGAAGTCTGGGAAGAATGGGAGCCATACAACTGGCGACTGGCACCTGAATGACGGTTAGAATCAAGTTTTCCTCTCTGAGTCTCTCACCACTTGTCGGCGTTCCACGTGGATAGGGTGGTAGATATAGGGAGGCTCCTATTCAGCTCTACGTACAGGGAGGACCACTCAACCGCGGCTCTAGAAAGCAGAGGATTCACGGAGCTCTGCGGACTTCCTCCACTGACTGCCCCTCCACATCACGAGAAGGATGAGTACTTCGGTCAAGATCATGACGAACCCCCATATCGTGTACATCCAGCCTTTTCGTTCGATTGAGATCTTCAGTTATGAGTATCGGAAGGGAAACATCAGCTACTCACCGTCGCCCAATGAGTCCTGACAGAGTCATCAGAATTGTATAGAGGGTGATCTCCTAAGGGCCACCCACCTGCAGCGGAACCGCGATCTCAGTCGCAGCGAACGCACATACACCCCGAAAAACACTGTTAGCAGCAAACGCAGTCGAAGATCGGCCGTTGTTGGCATCGACTAAGTAGGCCAGTACACTTGCATATATCATTCTAATTTTCCAAAACGTGGGCGTCGTTCAACGTTGCTTCTCATATGAAATAAGGGTAACTTACATCGATAGAAACCCGTTCAAGAACAACAGGACACACAGAACCGCGATGTGGACGTGAAATCGACTTGCCCAGCCGTAGCCAACAAGATTCGGCGGGAGAAGTAGCATCGCGATGAGTGTACTTCGCAGACGCATCTGTGTAGGACATAGTAAAAGGAAGTTTGTTGAATTAGTAGAGATTCTCGGAAAGGATGAGTACATTGACTGACCTCTGGAGACGTCTGACTTCCAGTAGGATCAGCTTTCTTGAGCTTTTTGAATGTATAATCAGAGTATCGTCCTCCAACTAGGCTCCCAACAAGGCTTCCTATTAAGCAGCATACAACAGATGAAAACCCAGATGAAACCCAGTGTTACGGGCGTACCAACTCCAAACGCCAGAAGGACCAACCCAATCTTCAACGCCGAATAATGATAGTCGTTACCCAAGGTACGCGCACAGGTGTATGACACCAATATGCCAAACCCAAACAAAGAGCCTCCCCAGAATCACGTCAGGGGGGGGTTCATAAAGGAGCAAGGGGTTGGTAAGAACGCACCAGAAGCAGTGAGGATTAAGAGGTTATTGACCCTTCGCAATACGAGTACCAGTGGTCCAAGAGGACTGACGTCTCTCAGCGTGAGCTTGATCGTCGATTCCTGTGGCTGGAATGCAACAAGAGGAGGAGTGTGGGTGAAGAGGATGGCCTCATCCTTCAAGTGGGGAGCCGCAATGCCACCAAAGCCACTGGTCTATTTGGCTTTGTTTATCCTCACTGTAAATCTCTGTGTCAACCTCTAATCAAGTTTACCGCTTCCTCATTGACATAGGGCCACTTTAAATACACGGAAGCTACTCCGAGGAACAGCGGCCAGGGTGTACAAAGGCCGGAATTTTGAATTTTGACGTAGATGGGGAGATTGAACCCAGTCGACGCGCAAAAGTGTGGTTAGAAAAATTAAATCCAAAATTCCACTCTTTAGACACCCTGCGCATGACCCTCTAGTTACGACTCTGATACTCGGATGAGAGATAAACGCGTGTGGTGAGCCGCAAATTTGATTGAGATGAAACGGTGCTCGTTTGCTCATTTAATCGCGTTATGTCACGCGAATCACTGTCACACCTGATCATCCTAAGCCGCTAACGGCATGTCAGCTCATTGGCTACTAGCCAAGAGGTACAATGCAAGTGAGGAAGGCTCTTAAGGATGCTTATGGTCACTTCTGAGCTGCGGGTTGAAGTTCGGAACGAGACTCGGACGAAATTCCCGCGAAATGAGTATTGCTTGAGGAATAATACACACAAATGCGGGGAAAGGCACAGGCTGAGCACCAGTAGAGTTAAGAAGGAAGATTGAATGGCCACCTCAGTCCGAGATGTTCGCAATGGATGGAAATTGCAAGAAACAACGAACATCGAGGTCATTCAGGACATCCCTCAGGGGCTCGAGAGGAGGTGGGCAACTCCGTTTTGACGAACACGTCGCTTTTTTCCATCAAAGCTCAGCTCAGGTAGTTAGATTCAGCTTTATTGGTATTATAGTCTCACACAAAGTATTTAGCATCCGAGAATAGAGAGAAATCCAGTCGTAAGAAAGGTGTCGATGAATTAGAGACGGAATTGGTGGCTGTGCTGATGACTAATGGGCCACGCTGAAACCGAGCATTGCGGCTCCCCACTTCAAGTCCGACGGGGAGGTAGGCGAACTCGAGCTATCCTTATGATGTTCACGTTTATGTCCATCTCCGTGTTCTGAAGGAATGGCTGCATCAGAAGAGATCTTCTCCGCTTCCCCTTCTCGTTCTCTCCCCCTCAACTTCGCCCTCACCGCATTCTGATAAGTCAGACTCCTCTCCTTCCTCCACGTATCCTTAAACGGCCACGCAAACGAGCAAAAATTCAGGCCAGACCCAATCACCAAAAACCAAAAANCACGCGCGCCAGGAAAACGCATCAGTAAGTACACCCCCGAGAAGCGGGGCGAGGGAGGGCCCTAGTGCGGGAGCGGTGTAGTAGATACCCATTTTTCTGCCGCGAACGGAAGATGGGAAAAGGTCTGCTAAGGTTGCGGCGCCGATGGAGATAGCAGAAGAGGTTCTGAGAAGATGTGATTTTAGAGGTTAGAGAGCCGAGGCATGGATGGAGAGCGATACGTACCCTGCGCCGTGGATAACGCGAAATCCGATCACCAGGCCGATATTAGGGCTCACAGCGGTAACGACACAGGCGATCGTCGCTAGACCGACTGAGAGCAGGTAAACCAGCTATATCGCATCGCCATGATCAGCAATACAACACGAAAATCTGGAATTCTGATGCTGTGATACCTTTCTTCCCTTTATCTCACTGACAGCACTCCACACTAACGGCATTAGACCTTGCGAGAGGATGAATAAAGACAGCGAGAGACTGATTTGTGAGCTGGTCGCTGGGAGGTCTTCTTCCATTTGCTGGATAGCAGCTACACGCAGCAGTTCGTTAGTAAGAAGATACGTCCGTCAGATGGGCGGTAGGGGCGTACGATTTTGTATATTTGTGCTGAAGCCAGCCATCATCGCCGCCGTGGAGACAATAACAAGGATGATATTCTATCAAGATACGACATGCATAAACGCACGTCGTCAAAGAGCAGTAAGTCAGTTTTTCAAGTAACTCCCTCGAAAGAATGCATGTAATCACCTTCCGTGTCTCAGACCATGTACGAGGATCATCGTCAACGGGATTGCGCTCTATGTCAAAACCTTCGCGGGTCGGTTCCATGGTTTGTCAGGGTAGACACACAGCTTGTGAGGGCATCGTTTTCCATGAACAACTATAAAGTTTCACCGTGTGACTCAAGGGAATAGAAGGTCATCAGCTCGAGAACAAAGATAGAAACAAACCAGATATGGTCACTGAATCCTGATTTACAGGGGCTTTACAGGAGGCTAGCCACGCGAGTTCAGAGAGATCGAGGAAGTCAGTCCACTACGCGCCCGACGCTCGACCCCGCCATGTACGTCAACACGTTACCCAACAAGATTGCCGCTTTCTCTTCAACAGAACGTGGTGCCACATGACTCACTACAAACTCCCAACGTCGAGAATATGAAGCTCTCAGAAATGCCCAAACCGAGCAAAGCACTGTACGATGCGCTCCTACAATGGCGCAAGCGTCATGCCATCGAGGTTCTTGGTGAAAACGCCGTCTATCAGTATGGAGCACGCTTTTTCATGCCAGATCGCTTGGTGAAGCAGGTGGTTGCTTGCGCGGCGGCAGGGAACTTGAGGTCGGTTGCTGACATGGATAGGGAAGAGTTGCAGTGGTACGATTGGGGGGAAAAGTACAAGCCATCGTTGATTGAGCTTGTACTCGAGCACTACCCGATATTGCCCTCTGAGGCCTCCGACCAACCCACTCCTCCTTTTGTTCCTCCACCTCCACCTCCGTCAGCAAGTCTAACCGAGGACCTCACCGCGAAAATGGACATGCTTCATGTTTCGACCTCCAACCATGAGTGCTCTGGCTCCAGTATGGGAGGTCCAATGAAGTACTAGATAAGGAGCAAAAGTACGTTTTCCGCATTCACGTCCTCATCGTACGAATCCGCTAATATCACTCAACTTGCAGTTTGATTTACGCGATTTTGGCGTCTTTCATCAACGCCGAATGGACTTTCCAAAGCTCAGGCCTTTGGAGGTCTTTATCTCTGTCGAATTCCCTACGACACCCACCGGACCTGTATGCACTTATTCTCACTTTACTTTCGCGCAATTATCATGGAAATCAAACTACTGAGACCTGGGTATTCGCTGAAATCAGTGTACTGAAGACACTCATATCTACGAAACCATGGTCAATTTTCTGGACACGTGCATATATGCGGTCAATTTACGAGAAATCACTCACTGACGACTCTGAGCTTCGTAGCTCCGTAAACGCGGGACGAGGGAGGACCTCGTCGCAATCTGGCGCCGCTAATCGCAGGTACTAGCCCAAGGTTTTCATTAGAGAAGGACTGGCTTTAACGGCCGTGAAGCACGTACATAGTGGTCAGTCATGCTCGCGTTCGTCTTCAATTTCTCGTCTAACATCTCTTCGTTGAATTCAGCTGTACATTCCGCAATGTGAACTCCTTCCTCAAAGGTACCATTCCGCACAGGATCTTTCATGATCTCGCCTGCAACCTGAAAACTCGCCTTCCTGAGGAGAAATACCGCGGATCGAATGCGGGGAGGACAGCTGCGCCGATGATGCTGGGCACCATCATCTGTGGTGAATGCCGTCGCAGTTAGAACGCAGCTTGGTCTGCGAGGTTGTCGGGACCCACAGCCATTGCGACCTCGGGGCGGTTGAGGTTGAGAATAGGCCCGGATTAGAGGACGCAGACGGTGAATTGGCGAGTTTCCGAGAGAGTTGTCGTGCGATCACGAGCCCTGCAGTGCTGCTCTATTCTAAGAGGATCGACTATCATCCTCTCGACATAGAGGTTGGTTTCCAGCCTACAGTGCTGCCTCCGACGAACACGAAGTCGTATGTGTTGTTGGAAGCCATTTGGTCGCTGTTGCCTGGTTCCCCCTCGTCAGTGGGTTCTTATATGATCTTATCACGTCGATTTTCGAGCACGCATCCTCGCGATGTGATTTCGATTTGTAGGTCAACCACTCTGATGAGAGTCCACAAAAGAAGCAACATGGACACTCACGACTCACGTACACGCAACGAACGCAATGAGGATCCAGAGATTGGGACTATCCGTCGCTACGGCCCACTAAGTGTGGATGTCCCTCAGGTTCCAGCTACTTATCAACAGGCATTCGACGTATCCCGGGCGCATGCCTCTGGCTCGATACTCTGCTGCATGTCCGGAACACAGACTAGGTATATTACACATCTACAAGAAATCCTGGTATAAATAAAGTCCGCAGTATCTCATGTCTACTCTACTGTACCACGACGTCGAGTCATTCATAGAGCAGGCAAACTATCCACATCCACATCAGGCGCCGTCTGCTTCTCCTCCTCCTTCGCCGGATTCGCCTTCTCCCAAGCTTTCAAAGCCCTCTCATACCCCTCCCAAACGAGTCTCCCCGCAACTTCCCCACCATACTCCCCGTCGTCTTCTAGTCTCACTGCTTCGCCTTCTCCTTGTGGTGTTGGATTCTCTCCCGTACCATTGTCCGTCGATGGTGTGGATGTTTCTTCGGTCTCAGGTGAGACGAATCGTTCTGGTCGTACGACAAGTGGGACAACACTACAATCGGAGTATAGAGCTCCTGGCTTGAGTAGCTGCGATGAAGTACCTGGTGTTCCGACGGTTTTGAATGGAGTAGGGAGGAAGAGCGCGTGTAGGATTGTTTGGATTGCTGAGTTTGTGGATTTCGCGAAGATGCGGAGGATGGGTTGGAGGAGGATGTAGCTGTTTTCGAAGCCGGAGTAGAAGTAAGTCAATTTCGGAAAGAGAAGAACGGAGAGTGAGAAATCGAAACGCACCAGAATACACCCAACTTTGATTTACTTGGGTTCACCCAGTCGGCGTTGAGTAGATGCATGATTGTGCCTGCACGACTGATGCCTGGAGACACGGAAACCACGACGATGTTGCTTTTTTGAGCTTTTGCGCTAGCGACGGGTATCGCGCTCGGCCCAGCACCTGCGTCGTCTGTCTTGGGAAGTTGAGCAGCGGGTAGGGCATCCAATATCCTCTGCAGGTGTCTCGCGAGTAAACACGTTCGTAGTGATCGTAGACCCTCTGAAAGTAGAAGTGATGTTATCGGTGTCGAAGTCGGGGTAGTGGAAGGGGAAGGATCAATGGGAGCCGTCCCAGCAGCCGCAGCAGCATAAAACGGATTGACCACATTAATAATCCTAATATCCCTCTCCACCGGCGCAACAAGCAACGAAGGCAACAACAGCGTAATACACAAAAACGTCGCCAACGACGCACTCTCCCTCTCCCTCCGCGCTCTCTCCCCATCCTCCAAGCGCGTAGAAAACAAAGAAGCAGGACCGATATGTTGGTATTCATGCGCGAAAATCAGGCCGTCGAGACGATTAGTTTTTCCTGCGAGGAATTTGGAGCAGAAGGAACGAATTGAAGAAGGCGACGAGAGGTCGCATTGCTCAGCGTAGATTTCTTCATTCAAGGTTGTCGAACGGAGTAAGGGGATAAATATCGCGGGTTCACCCGAGTCGATGGGTTGGGGCGTAAGTAGAATGAGATGTGCACCACGTTGCGCGAGGTTCTGAGCAAGTGTCAGGCCTATTGGCGTGAAGGCGCCCTGTTAAACGAACGACATTGATGAGAACCATGACAGTTACAGAGTTAGAGGAGGATTCACTGTAATTATGATGGTCCGAGCATGTAAATCGCGTTCTCGAGATGTCCTCTTTCCTTGCGCAAAGGCGTGCAGGACGTAGACGGCAGTAAAACCTGCTATTATGTGGACGAAGTAATGAGAAGAGTAGAGAGCGGAGGCAGCAGAGAGCACCACTTGGAGAACCATGGCAGAGGTGCTCGTCGTCGTCGTTGGCGATGACGGCGACGGCGGCAGAGACGAAACGCAGGTAGAAGGGCGTCTATCTCGGCAAGTTTATTCGGAGAGATAAGATAAGATTGCCATGGTCCGTCGTCCCTTTCTGATCGCTGGGTCTGATGTGTTCCAAGAGGTAAGTCGGTCGTTACTCTCAGCCTCGTTTTCAAGTTAGAATTCTCCTCCTTTCTCCGTCTCTGGAACACGAAAGCTCAAAGTCAACTTGGCAAATAAATCATAGAACATATAGTAACGCAAAACGCTTGCAAAGGCGTAACATGATCATCTTCTAGCATCCGAGTCATCATCACAATATGCACGTAGCAGGAATCGTAAAGTAACAAACGTAAACGCGAACCAAAAATGTCCAAGGAGATGTCCACCAGCACAAGGAAAAATACAGTCTGCAAACGAAAGTCCACTTGAAGTTCCTCAAAGTTCGTCCGAAAACCATCTTCCCCGACGACGCTCTTTCCGTCTTCAAAGCATAACACCAACGCCACCAGCCGCAATCCCAACAACAGCTCCCAAAACACCCAACCCCAACCCCGCACCCACACTCTTCCCAAACCCAACCGCCCCATTGGTCGAAGCGTGCGTAGCACTAGCCGACGCCCTCACACTACTCGCACTGCTAACAACGCTAGAAAAGCTACTTGCTGCCGCCGAACTTGCACTCGCATGTCTCGATGCCGAAGAGACTCCGCTGCTTGCTGCTCTGCTTACAGCCTGAGTGACACTGGCACTCGCGGGTATAGCGCCAGGTGTGGTAGCAGCGATGGCAACGGCGGCCGTGACTTGAGATACAGCGCTAAAAGAGAGAAGACAAGAATGTCAGCAAATGATAAGCCTTCGATGAAATCCCTAAAACCGCACCTAGCACCGATGGCGAACAAGACGGCAGCGGTAGAGATGAACTTCATTTTGGTTGGTTGGGTTTTTGAAGGCTTTTAGGTTGGTTTTTGGAGTCGAAGTGTTGCTGAAGCTGAGAGACGTTTCAAGTTCTGACTATCCATCCTCTGCCGTCCTGGCTTTTATACAGACTCATTGACACCAGCGGCGAAATGTCACCATCTTGTTGCTACGCTTATCTTCGCTTCCCAGAAATGAAAGTCACGGATGCGCTCACTCAAGCTCGGAATGGTGATCTGAAAACCCATGGAAATCGTAAACTTGGCTGTTCCTAGCGCATATATGGGGTCTCCGCGGTCTCTGATGGTCAGGCAACATTGGGAGGCAAAGAAATTGATCATCAGATATACATTGGGGCAGTATCTGAGGAAAGATGCAAAGTTCGTACTGGGGGAGAGGAAACAACATTATGGAAACGAAGATTATAGTCCGAAAAATGCATGTCCGTATTTCATCCACGAAGGTACTGGAGAAGATTTATGGTGCTACGTAGGAAGGAGATCAGTTCACAAATGGGATGATGGAAGGAACCGAATAATACCTTTTTAGAAGATCATGACACCAGCAGCGACAGCAACGACCAAGCTACCTGCGACCAACTCGATACCTCCGCCCAAGCTACCCAAGTTGGAGCGAGCAGCGCTAGATTGGGAGGGCAACCTGCTGGCAGCCGAAGACGCTGCAGAGGACAAAGACGATGCGCGGGAGATTTGCGACGAGGCACTCGAGGCGGCCGAGCCAACTGAGGAGGTGAACGAGGAAGCCGCGGACGAGATCATGCTAGAAGCGGAGGCTTCTACGTCCGAGGTAACGCTATTCGACGTAGAATGGTCAGTCGACGAGCAGTATCAGTAGAAGCAAAAAGACTTACCTGGCGATCTCGCTGGAAAGGGCGCTCGACAAGGAAGAGACGGGGTCCGTGACGCTAGCAGACTCAGACACGGAAGTCTCGGTTGCAGACGCGGAGCTGTCCTGAGCGTATGCGCTGAGAGCACAGGCGAGGAGAGCGATGGCCGTCGAAGAGGTAAACTTCATTGTAATTGAAAATGGAGGGCGGTGGTGTCAAAAAGAGATTTCGGTCAAGGGCGAGTTGATTGTGGTGGAATGGAAGAGAAAGGAAGAAAGGAGGGGGTTGGAATCGTCGAGAGGTATTTATACGCGGCGTCGGGGTTCGAATCGAACTTTATTTCTGAAGGCAGATGACGKYCATCCGATGCACGTTTGACCGGAAATGGTTAAGGTCTTTCCTTTTGCGATGGGGGTCGCTGTGGGAAACCGAGGCCCGGCCGCGCCGTCGCCGAAGAGAGCACGGAAGTACAACCTCAGTCACCTGTCGCAATCATGAGCGAAGCCTGGAGCTACCCAAAGTGTAGACTGCGGTGCAGTGAGGGGCTCTGGAGCGGGAACAGAACACGCGGTGTAGGGAGCAACTTCTGGCAGTTCGCTTCTCTTCTCGCTTCCATATATCAGAATCTATGTTAAAATGCTGCATCAGCGTAATAGCCACCGTATGAACGATGGGATCACGTACTACTATGCAGTAGAGCGGCGAATAGCTAGCTGATTCAAAGTTATAGAGCCAAACGAGGAATCAGCGAGGACGGCGAACAACAGCAAAAAAACGATGCCCGGTGCAACAGTTGCCACGATGATTTGGGGGCTGATGTCATTACGTGGTCATCGTTTATCTATTTTGGAATGAGAAGAAACATCGTCGGACGAGGGGACCAACCTGTGTCGATAACTTAATCGCAACTTTCCATCAGCGAACTCGGAATAATACCAGTGACGAACAGATCAGGGGGCATCATTTGATTCGTGATGTGTAGTCTGATCTTGTTCTGATTGAAGCGGACGATACTGCGTACGGAGCCAGTCCCTATGGTCTGAGACCTCACTCCTCTGTTAACAGCAATTAGCTATCCAATTCACATACATATTCCGAGCAAGAAGGTGACTGACATCATCCAACATAGTCTGAACCGAAAGCCTAAGAGGTTCCCAGTCCTTGATAGGTTCGCAAGCAGCTCGAAGACGCGCCAGAGCCTTCTCAACACCCTCACCATACGCCGTAGCTAGACGAACCAACAACAAAGACACGAGACAATACACCATGTCCTCTGACTCTGTGGTATTACGTCGTTGAACCCAGAGCAACACACGCTCCAAATGCTTAGCGTGCGGCTTATACGAAATCAACGAAGGTTTGTCTATACCTAATGCACCCTTCTCTTAGCGATACGCACCAAGAATATGAATATGAGCATAAGAACTCACCCGTGGCTCTGGATATACTCTCCTGAAGTTCCTTACTACAATCAAACTCATCACGCGCCCCAGAATCCCCAGACGCAGGAAGAGTCCGTCGAAAGATATCGAACGGAACATTTGAATCGAGTCGAGACCAGTCCCTAAGGAAGAACGCCATCCGCTTCGGCGCAAGCAACTCCTGCAAAGTCCACCCCCTCGTAAACCAGCTATCCTCCTCAATATCCTCTGCCCGCTCCGGATCACCAAGGTAGACGATACACACAAAAGCAGATTTATACCAATGAAACATCGATTGAATCGAATCATCGAATTCCCCAGAGTGCTCTGCGTCCTTCCTAATACACGCCGTGTCGATCCAGACATACCGACACCCATAGTCTTGCGCGACCCGACAAAACTGTAGAAACTTGTCGTGTTTCTCCTCATCCACCTCACCGCGTTCCAATTCCGGATACGTCAGCTCCGTCGCGCCCCAGCGATGAGATAAGATCGCGTATCTCAGCGACGGGGCGTTCGAACCCTCGTTGGAACGCGTATTCAAGATTAACCGACGATCTTGGGTGTCATACAAGAGTATCGGGTAAAAGTAAATCGAATAGTCGCGTTTCGGCACGTCCTCTGCTTCGTGGGCATACTCGATGTAGTAGTCAGGTAGTTTGGTGACCACGGAGATATTAGACAAGAGCTCCTCCATAGRTTGCTCATGGAGCCAATCCTTTGGTTTGATTGGACGGCCATAGCGTCGTTTCGTCGGTGTGGTTGCGGGTGCGGGGCTGGGTGGAGAGCCAGGTTTCAGAGGGCGACCATAACGTCGTTTGGACATGATAGACGCAAGTTCACAGTGACTACTGATACCGAGAAACCCATGACTCTGAGGCCAAATCCGACGAATTGCGGGTTGATTGCAGGTGAAGGGTTTGAAGATAAAAACACCTTCAATGAGCGCCTTCGAGACGCCCAAAAGTTCAAAACTAGGCTGGGTGTAAGTACTCTACGTCTAAATCAGAAAGATATCCTCAAATCGAGGCATCGCAAGGACCCAGTCACGGAGGTGGATTATACCCAAGCTGATTCGATATAGGTACTGATCCTGCCGGCCGACCAGCAACACAGACAGCGCGAGATAGCTGTCCAGCAAATTTCCTTCAACATCGACATAGGGTGCTTTCGGGGGGGGCTAAGTCACTATCCCAGTGGAGTGCGACAGAAAGTGCAATGAACTCGAAAGTCTTGTCTTCTTGTCCACTTATTCGTTGAGCATTCTCACTCTGAAACCAAGGTTCAAAACGATGGACAACGCCAACTTGATCGCCTTTCGCATCCATGATTCCAATCAATTTGACAAACTCATTGCCMTGAGTAAGATTCCTGAGCCTGAACGATGCAATTTGGGCACGACCGCATAATGTCCCCAGCTTTAGGTCGGGTGCTRTCGATGGTCGCCCTGCGTTAAAAGCATCGTTCCAAAGAGCGCGATATGTAGGCCAGCGACTTATCATTTCTTCGTCGGATCTGGCAAAGGACTGCTTGTCAAGGACTGGTAGTCCAKGAGGGAGACATGCTTCCAGGCATCCCTCGGACCAAGCTAGCAGGTAAGGGACCCGGGGCGTCGTTATTTTATTACACTGCCTATGTTCCATCTTYGTCCATGATGGAGGTTCTTCGGATGGCAATATTGGTTTGGGTATGTTTGACCTAGACACCGAATCGAAAACGATGACATTCCACGACACTAARGTGCCCTGGAACGCTTCCTCCCTTATGGCAACATTCCCAACAAGGGAGCTCCACGACCAAGTTGGGGTGATGGGGTGGGACTCATGGACYGGTGGGGGATTGRCTGGGTTYTGACCTGAGTATTTCCAAAGGAGTCCATGGTCCAAGCTACCGAGGGGTATCCCATATAGCAYCTCATCTTCCCCGTAAAGTGATTGAAGGATCCCAGCGAACGCATCGTARACATCRKATTGATGYGTCAGAGATCGACGTCGATAGGCGGTGAGATGTCGCGCGTATTCTCCGAAACGGGTACTACGTCCTCCGTAGAGACCCATCGTGAACCTCGGTGTTAAATTCGATGACCCAAGTACGGCAGCCTCTCCATCTTCRCTTACTTGGAGAGGTTTCTTGCTGAARTCATCCGCGCCAAAACTGAGTTCATGTTCGTGCCATACCCTTTCCACACATTCGTAGAAAATTTGACCGGTATCAAAGTAGAGCTTGCGTCTGGAGAGAACAGCTTCTTGATAAGTCCATCCCCTAGTATACCATGGCGACTCCCAGGCCGCACTGAGATAGTTCTTAGGGCTTGGTGAAACGAGGAGACCTTCAATATGTTCATCTAGATTCGCTCGAGAGCGACCGACTCCAGCCAATCCAGAGTCCATGTGGTCCCCATCCAGCGCRATTATGACAAGAARAGCAGATGAATAGATGGCGGACATGGCCTTAATTTGCTCGGCCTTGTCCGCGGGGTCATCCTGRATGATGCAGAGCCTGTCTGTCCAAARATATCTCTCCCCCAAATTCTGGCATACGGTCATAGAATCTTCAATGGTTTTCGGCATGTATTCAAGAGTGAGTCCTCCATAGGCCTCATAGGCATTGATAGAGGAAGYTGTTGTTACATGCAGAGCRTGCCTWRSGTTGGGGCCCCAGACGTAGCTSAGTGCCACAAACGTGCTTTTGGGAGGGAGGGCAACGACCCGTCGTTCAATTACGTCWACAACGCGGAAATTGAGGGGAAGKTGTTGAGATTGAATGCCACACTCGATATGACGCGTTAAGCAATGCGTTASTTGGCCTTTGATGRTAGACCAATTCTTGACGATGGGCTGAAGGCGYGCGCGATCGATGTTGRAAGAACTCCCAGGGTTRAGATGGGAGGTTTCGACCGTTTCGTAGTCGAACAAAGACAACCGAATGGATGAGTCAATGTGTGTCGGCTGRTACTGRACRGTTTGCCCTTGYGTGTCTGTCGTTTCACARCGAGRCTSTAATTTGAGGGYAATSCAGGTCGGAACCTGGGGTCCRCYTTGTGTYACARCCGCATTGAGAATGACTCGACAYAATGAACAGGTTTCTTGGTTCTTTCKRACTTCCRCTGCATYGAATTGRATTYGTAGCTGYTTCCCATAGCAAAGAGAGACATGTCGAAGTYTGAGATGTGAACAAAACGAGCAWAGTTGTTGCCGATCGCRTGAAACTGCAGAACAGGTRGTRCARTCNGCNGTGRAAGAGYTGGTCCAACGTYGAGTKTGATAGCATGGAGATGCSGGCGACTTTGGCTCGCCGAACTATCTCTGAGCATGTCRAACACGACGCACTCATCCTAGGTGGGTGTGACGGTGAAACAGTGGACGAAGGTTCGATGATGATTAACAGAGCGTCTGGSATAGCGCATCAGCGCATCAGCGCTCAAGGRTGTGATGAAAACAAACATGGYCCATACTCATATATGGCAAGAACAGGACATGCGAAAGTAGGGTCTTAGGCCCAACAGTATATGAGAACATAGCCATAACGGAGAAAAAAGTGATTCTGCACTTTTTCAGTCCCTGAGGACATCACCACGACTAACCGCCTCAGCCATGCTCAACTCAATCGCGAACCTCAAATCATCATCCATATCGTCCATGTTTGAATTCTTGGCCGTAGCTTTCTGCTTGCCTTGATCTCCCTTCGATGGGCTAGTCTTCGCATGAGAACTTGAGCTGGACTTCGTCATAGCCAGCGGAGTGCACCACGCAGATGGAGGCGAAACAGAGCTCGCAGAGATAGAACGTTTCGACAAGCTAGGGCTAGTCGGACTCGTACTCTTAGGCATATTCGGGAAATGCTTCTCCGAATGATCGACACCCTTAGCCTTCGATTTCGCAGGACGGTCGATGGGTCGACCAAAATGCGTTGGTGCAGCTTCTTTGGGTTCCTCTGGTTGTCGAGCAGACAATTGTAACTTCGTATTGACACTCGACGGAGATGCCCTCGTGAACGATCTGCTGGCTTGTGGAGACGAGTGGAAGCTGGAGCGACGAGATGATGCCCTGGAAGACGCTCCGGAGGAAATGGTCGTCTCAGATGGTGGCGGGGATGGCGATAAGGATCGCTGATTGGAGGAGGATGGGACGGGTCCCGATCCATCAAGGTCGAAGTCGGCGTCGAAAACGCCTTCTTCAATCCCCGTTTGAGCTGTTTCATGTTCCTCCCTACTCAGCATCAAGACGTATTCCACGGCCTCGACTTCACTGAGCCCGAGACTTTCCAATCCAAGTCTCTGAGAAAGCTCATTTTGCTTGCGTTCAAAAACGCCTTCAGGTAAGGTCGAAGAATCCCGGATGAGATCTCGAGACTCGCTGATGGCACTATGTAAATCGTGTGTATCTGGCGGATGTATCAAATTCTGTCGATATTATTCTCAAAGGTTCGGAGTACTCACCATGCACCTTACTGGCGCGACCAGTCTTTTTCTTAGAACTACCGGCGATATGACGGGATCTAACACCGCCACGGATGTTCCTCTTCGCTGGTCCAGCCCACCACCCAACGATGCGGCTACCAACGTTGAAAATGACAGCCTGTGAGTCCCCGACCAACGATATCTGGCCTACTATGTCTTCGGAGGATCGCTCAGATCGTCCGCGCGAACGTGGACCGAATTCTCGGACGAATTCTAAGTTGACGCCATCCCAGACCTTCACTTCCCCAGTGTCTGAGCCGGACACAAGGACCGTCTCATTCCAAGAAATCGCAGTAACACTACCACCGTCTGCGTGTGCTTCGATTTTGCGCACGGGGCGGATGGGGGAGGTAATGGCAGGAAGGTAATCAGCCTCGACCACGGAGCGGGAAGACCAATCGTAGATATTGATGCAACCCAGGGTGTCGCCGACTGCTACGAAGCTACGCGCTGAATCGACATCATTCACATCAACGAAGAGGGGCTCCACACAGGATATAAGACCTAGTCCGGGATCATCGCCAAAGGCGGTGATGACGACATCTCGGGTGACTTGATCGATGGAGACACGATGGAAGCATGACTGCGCATGATAGGCAACCAACAGGTGCACTGTTTGGTTAGATGACGTAGGGTCCACCGTTATTTTAGAAATCGTGGCCGCATTTGAGTTGGGCGCCATCTTCGGACATGGAATGTCAATGCGCTGAGGAGCCTCGAAGGAGACGACAGGCCGAAGAAACCGGGGGAGAACCGCTTTCAATTTGGTCCATACAACGAGACTGCCAGTGGATAGCGCACAGGCAACAATGCCATGGTCCATCAATGCAGGACTAACCAATGAATACGGGGCATCGACGACCGGGGGTGAAGTCCACAAGAGGGCTAGAGTGTTTCTGTTGGTTTCCCAAACCTTCAGCAATCCATCGAGGCCGACGCTGACGGCATATTTAACTTCATCTTTCTTCCCAACACCAGTTTCCCAGGCGACCGAAAAAACGGGAGCATTGTGGCTATCGTTCGTGGAACAAGTGAAGGGGACAATTTGACGGGTTGAATTGGCATGGTCCATGGACTTTTGCATGTTGACGAAGCCAACCTTTCCATTTGGGTAACCAAAGAGGGCCATTCCAACACCATTGTGGGCGTGGATGGAAGAAACATGTTCGACTCCGACGAGTTCATCGGCTATGTGAACGTTGGTTGCTCGACTGGTGAGGGGGTAGGAACGGGTTATAGTGGCCGGAGAAACCGTGAACGTGACTATATTTGGGATGGGCAGAGGCGTCCAGTGCGTTGCGGGATTGGCCAAATGGCTCGAAGCGAGTTGCAGACGCGAGCCAGGTGTAAAAACGTTGAGTGGGGTATGCGTCATCGTAGAGTTGCCAGATAATCCCCATCGCCTGTACTGAAGTATCAATACGGGTTCGAGATACATCCAGAGATTGACTCACCGAAGGAGCTTGTAACGTGCGGTGAACGTTTCTCGCCATGATTGCTGGGGCGACTTCCTCAAGAGTAGACGCTTCCAAGAAAGTAGTTGAATATCACTTTCCGGCGAAATTCCGAGAAATTGAGTCGCAAAGGCCCGGTGCCAAGTAGTATCCAACTTTACGTAGTCAGACAAAAGTTTGCAGACCCGGGCGAGAGATAAGAGTGCAGGTGGTTCAAGATAAGAGGTGATATGCAGGAGGGATTCTCCAGGCAGGTCCAGAGGAAACCTGAAGCCTGAATGTTGGTCGCTGCTTTGTGATCCATGTTGGTGATCGGAAAATTGGTGAACTGGTAAATAGAGGTCTGGAGTCGAATCTTTCTGGGATAACTCGTGTCGTCTATAGAGCATAAACTGTGGGGGAGGGCGTAGAAGTTACGTCGGGGTGCACAGACAGCTCGATGACGAGGAGGTCTGCGATGGTGGTGGTTCGAGGTTAAGAGAGTTGTCACCAGCAACCCGAAAAAGACGTCAGTCGGCGATTGCCGGTGCTTAAGCTACCATCTTATCTTATCTTAGCCACACCGCGACCACCACCACCACCAACTCGATGGACACTGCATTTCGCAAGATTGACATCGATGCCTACGATGAAGACGTCCTTCAAGAATCAGAATTATACGAGCCATATCCGCAGGATGCTTCGCAAGCCCTAGAAGAAGCAAAGCAACGACAATCCGCAGTCCGAAGCGCACTGGCCAAGTATGTTCCAAATACCAAAGTCCCAATAGCTTTTGTTCGAGATTCCATGACAGGAACGATACAGCTGGTGCGCTAGGTATTGCGCTAGATAACGCGCCGTATGGGCCGAACGTAGAGGACGCAAAGGTACGCGTCAAGGAGAATGGTTCTGGCCATCTCCAACTCATTGATTACTCTTTTAGGTCGTGACGCTTCAGACGATTCTTACTATCCTGAACAGCACAAAATCAACAGAAGTGACCCCCGTCATCAAAGCCCTGTCGCAAGACTCCCAGGACGCTCTTATGAAGTACCTTTATAAAGGTATGGCCATGCCAGGTTGGGGAGACATCAGTGGCAGCGTCCTTTTGGTATGGCATGAAAAGGTGTGTTCCCTTCGTCCCCTTGCGAGTGCGTAGTCTTTACTCATATATATCACGCAGCTCACTGAAATCGCGGGCGTGGGGTGTATAGTTCGGACCATGACTGATCGCCGCACAGTATGAAGGAAAGGTTGTTCGTCCTCATTATACCAGTCACTTCGTCGGACCCAACAGGCTTCCTGTCTTGTGAACCGAATGAACAACGAAACCAACGGTGCCGATGGCATCCAGTCGCCCCACCGATCTATGCCCAATCATTGATGCCTTGACATCCAACATAATACATTGGCCTCGAGCTAGGCGCGCAGGCATCAGTCGATTCTGTCATCAGAGAGTGTAAGCCCTTCAAATCCAACCTATGTAACACTACATCAAGGTTGTGTGCGGCCTCGAAAGCTTGAATGACTGCTTGGATCTGATCGTCACAGAGGATTTATCCTCCTGTATCACGCAGTTAGACGACTTGAGACATCAAGTTATCCGTCCTTCCCAAGTAGAAGTGCCTGCCTCCATATTCTAGGTTGTGTTAAACACGAAATACGTATACGTCCAGGTATCACTGGTCACCTCCCGGTCCGGACTGAGAGACCGCTTCACGATCCTCAGCTGCTTCTCGCCATTTCGCACCCTTCCAAATCACCAGTAAAATCAAGCACTCGGTGATGATCATCACAAAGCACCATAACGTATACAACCACCCTGAAACCGTCCTGCGTCAGCTGGCAGAATGATTAAGACAGTTAATGGGACTCACCGTCACCAACAGTATCCTGAATGGCGGTGGATTTGCTTCAGCATCACCGAAGAAATGAAGGGGAAAGTCTCACTTGTAGTGGGACTGCGATTTCCGTGACTATGAACGCACAAGTGCCACGAAATGCGCTGTTACAAGCCGCGGCGATGGATGAACGCCCATTGTTGGCATCGACAATGTAGGCTAACGTACTCGCATATACAGAGCTGTTGGAGAAGTTGGAAGGATACGAAGGGTGAGATCAACAGAGTGTGTCGGTTTGTCAACTCACTAGGCAAGAAATCCGTTGAGAAAGAGCATGACACACATCGCCGAGATGTGTGCATGTCGTTGAGTGACCCAAGCATACCCCAGGATAGATGGCGGGAGTAAAACTAGACTGTAATATGTGCTCCTCAGCCGCATCTAAGTTGGGTGGGTATCAGGCGCTGGGTACCGAAAATCGGATGTTCTACTCAGCTCACTTCAGGAGAACTTTNGACCTCCGTTAGCTTCCTTGAGTTTTCTGAGTGTATGGTCCGAGTAACGACCACCAACGAGACTTCCAGATAGGCTGCCTGGCTGTACATTGAGCGAATGGAGAGGGTAAACGACAGTCGAAATCATCACACCAATGCCAGAAGACAAGAGAACCAAGCCGATTTTCGAAGCATCGTATCGGTATTGGCTACCCAAGGTGCGAGACGTGGTGTACGGGATCAAAAGTACGAATGCGAGGAAAGAACCTTGGTTGACAGTTGAAAGTTAGTGCGAAGGGACGTGAATATCAGATTCACCCACCCGCGACAAGGAAGATGATCAAGTTGTTTATTCGAGTAAGGACAAGACAGATCGGCCGAAGGAGGTTGACATCCTTGAAGGTGAGCTTGATATCGAGCAGGTCAGCTGGGCGAGCGGCCTTGTGTGTTCCACTTCCACCTCCATCGGCGAGGTCCTTCTCCAGGTCAGATGCGATGGCGATCTCAGTGCCCGACGATGTGTGACTGTTTGCTGAGGCCTCGCCACCGCCTGGTCCAAGGTTCAAATTATTGCCGACAGGCATTTCACCGTTGGATTCATGGTCACCGAACTCGCGCAGTTTAGCTTGTAAGACGATTTGAAAAGTGAGACTACGTTCTTTCCTCCAAGTATCCCTAAAAAAGACCAAGAAAGAAAGAAAGCTCGCACCGCAGAAGATGGCCGTGAACCAGAAGCAAGCACGCCAGGAGAAACCAGCTGTCAGAGCGCCTCCAAGGATAGGTCCAAGAGATGGTCCAAGAAGGGGAGCCATGTAATAGATCCCCATCTTAGTTCCCCGAATTGCAGAGGGGTAGATGTCTGCCAACGTAGCGGCACCCATTGTTATTGCGGAGGCCGATCTAGTGGAAATTTTTAATTCAACGGTGAGAACGAGTGGTGACTGACACTTGAAGCTTGAAGCTGCTTACCCAGCACCTTGTAAAACCCGGAAACCAATCACCAGTCCTATGTTCGATGCCAAGGCCGCACCGACGAACCCGACAGTGGCTAATCCGACTGAAATGAGATACACTAGCTAGAGATGAATTAGAAGGATATACACGATGCAATTCAGAGAGACTCAATGGTCACCGTACCTTCCTTCCTTTTATTTCACTGATGGCGCTCCATATTAAAGGTACAAGGCCTTGTGAGAGAATAAACAACGATAAAGAAAGACTGATTTGAGAGCTGGTTGCAGGGAGTTGCTCCTCCATCTGCTGGATGGCGGCTATACCGTCGGCGGCACCACGATAAATGTTAGAGATGCTAGACATGCCCGCGAAGGGATTTGAATTTCAGCCTACGGTTTTGGATGTATGTGCCAAAGCCAGCTACAACAGCTGCCGACGAGATGATCAAGAGTATAACGTTCTAAAGTGATCAGGAAACGGTCGATCCCTTGTCAGGAATCAAAGAAGTCGCAACTCACTTTCCTTGTATCCGACCAGGTACGAGGATCATCTTCGACAGCGACGTGCTCGATATCCGTTCGCGGGGCCTGCATAGTACAAGTACTGTAGTAGTACCTCAGTGAGAGCGCTGCCTCTCGGCCATTTTATATTCATCCGGCTTTGGGGGTTTCTTCATCGTGCGCATGATACGTATCGGTCCATAATGGCTCCAGCGCCAGGGCTTCGCAGATGGCAAGGAGAGCTTCTAGATGACGGAGAGGGTGGTGCAAGGTTCATAGACTCGGACATCCTTCGAACAACAAACACTATACGCAGGAAGCACGAGGACGTCCAAGAATCCACGTCCAACCGGACTGAAACCCGCCGTTGGAGTAATAGTCATTTTTCCTGATCAGCTACATACCAAATCAATTCGGTTAAAGGCTTCACCAGAGAAAAAGATGAAAGTTTCAATAGAACAACAGAAATGAAATAGAGTTTCTTGTTCGAAATACAAAGACTTTCTTGCAGGACGACAGTCTATAGGCCTATAGAGTCACGAATGAGCATCATCAAAGAAGACAGTGCAATAGAGTTTATCGTAGTGACGTACCGAGTCTTCTAGAGTACTTCTCATCTTGCTCCTATCCAAGGGGTCAGAAAAGCTCTTCAGCTATTCCGTGGACCGTAGTTCCAGCGCATAACTTTCCAACCCCGCGATTTCGGGACTAGATGAGCTGCGCAGGGCCATCACAGCGATCAATTTTAGAAAGGTACGTTGATGTGAAGGAACTGAGTATGGAGAGCCGTATCAAGAATGCGGTTGAAATGAACGGAAGAACCGCTTCATCAAGTTTAGCCAGAGTCTCCGCACTCACCTTGTTCACTTGAAGAAGGGCCATCTTCCCTCTCGTCAGGTGGTCCAGCATCTTCACCTCTGCGTCCCAAGCCGAAGGCCGGTTAGGCGGTATTGTGAGTTTCGAAAGGTAGTGCACTATCACCGACGGCCGTGTAATTTTGAACTGCCCAAGTGAATCGGATGTGCTCAGCCCCCATAGGATGTTTCATGACACCTATACATTTCTGCGGCTCCATGGCTAAGCTTAGTGCCTTCTACATGTGAGCTCACATTTATATAAGGACTTCTGTGCATCACCGAGGAGGTGACTGAGAGAGTGCTTCCCGGTCCTCAGCTACTTCTCTCCATTTTGCGCCTTTCCAAATCACCAACAAAATCAAGCACTCGGTGACAATCATAACGAAGCACCATATCGTATACATCCATCCTGAATCCACCCTGCGTAAGCATATGAAACGAGCAGGAGAGTAAACGGCGGCTTACCATCGCCAACAGCGTCCTTATGGGGGTTGTTGCGTTTCAGCTTCGCTAGAAGATATATGGGGGAGACTTAGGGATCTCACCTGCAATGGGACGGCGATTTCTGTGACTATAAACGCAGAAACCCCACAAAATGCGCCGTTACAAGCTATCGCCGTAGATGAACGGCCATTGTTAGCGTCAATGACGTAGGTCAATATACAGGCATATATAGTGCTAATAAGGAAGTTGGATGAATACAAACGGTGAAATTGACATAGTGTGTCAGTTTGCGAACTCACAAAGTAAAAAACCCATTGAGGAAGAGCATGGAGCACATCGCCGAGATGTGGACATGTCGTTGAGTGACCCAAGCATACCCCAGAATAGATGGCGGGAGTAAAACTAGGCTGTAAAAGGTACTCCTCAGGCGCATCTAAGATGGGTAGGCATCAAGAGTTTGGTACCGAGAATGGGACGTCATATTCAACTCACTTCAGGAAACCTTTGACCTCCGTTAGCTTCCTTGAGTTTTCTGAGCGTATAGTCAGAGTAACGACCGCCAACGGGACTTCCAGCAAGGCTGCCTGTCGGTACATTGAGGGAACGGAAAGAGAAAGCGACAACTGAAATACTCACCAATACCAAAAGACAAGAGAACCAAGCCGATTCTCATGGCATCGTATTGGTATTTACTGCCCAAGGTGCGAGACGTAGTGTACAAGATCAAAAACCCGAATGCGAAGAGGGAACCTTTTCTGACGGTTCAGAGGTATTTCGAAGGAGCATATCAGGGTCACCCACCTGCGACTAGGACGATGATCAAGTTATTGATCCTGGTAAGTACAAGGCAGATAGGTCGAAGGGGGTTGATATCCTTGACGGTGAGCTTGATATCGGGTGGCTCGGTTGAGCCTACAGCCTTGGGAGTCTCACGACCATCGGCCAGACGCTTTTCTAGGTCAGATATGACGGCAACATCAATAACCGACGATGTGTGGCTTTTCATTACTGTCTGATCACCACCTGGGTTCAGTTTTGAGTTAGGTGTTTGACTATTGGAGTCATGGTAGTCTAATTCCCGAACTTTTTCCCGCAAGACATTTTGATAGGTCAAACTACGCTCTTTCCTCCAAGTGTCTTGGAAGGTCAAGAAAGAGAACCAGCTCGTGCCGCAGACGATAGCCACGAGCACAAAGCAAGCACGCCAGGAAAAGCCGACTGTGAGAGCGCCTCCGAGGATAGGACCGAGTGATGTACCAAGAAGAGAAGCCGTGTAATAGATCCCCATCTTGGTTCCCCGAATCGCAGGGGGGTAGATGTCCGCTAATACAGCCGCACCGTTTGCTACTAGGGAAGACGATCTAGAGGGACCTGTCAGTCTGATGGTGCGAAGGATGTATCCAGTGTAACAACTAGTAAGGTGCTTACCCAGCACCTTGGAGCACGCGGAACCCGATCACTAATCCAATGTTTGAGGCCAAGGCAATCACAATGCAGGCGATCGTGGTCAGACCGACCGAAATGAGATATACTAGCTGATGGATGATGCAGAATGGTGACGATGCCGTTGAGATCAACCTGAGCGTCATGACTCACCTTCCTTCCTCTGACTTCACTGATGGCACTCCATATCAAAGGTCCAAGCCCCTGCGAGAGGATATACAATGAAAGTGAAAGACTAATTTGAAAACTGGTCGCAGAGAGCTGTTCCTCCATCTGCTGAATTGCAGCTATACCGACGGTACCATCACACAGAGCGTCAGTGATGCCACTGGCTGTTAGATATATAGAGGGATTCAGACTTACGGTTTTGAATGTAAGCGCAGAGGTTGGCTATCATCGCCGCTGATGAGATGATGAAGAATATGACATTCTAGGTGGGAAACGGTTAAGTACATTTTCCAGAAGTGAATAAGGCGATAGACTCACCTTCCGTGTAGTCGACCAGGTGCGAGGATCATCTGCCACCGGAACCCGTTCGATATCCATTCGTATGGGTAGAAATTGGCAGTGGGAACGTTGCGTCTCAGCTAAGATGAGTCCATTTATATACGCCCACCCTCATGTTGCTCAAGAAGCGGAAGCACGATGTAACGTGTCGTAGAATCCACAAAGAACGGAGAACTTGGAAGCCATCGAAAGCCAATGCTTAGTGCCACAATGGGGGACTGAAGCCCTTCGTTAGGGTAGAACATGTACCCAATGGAATGGAATTCAAGCACCTTCTTGAGACTTGTAATGGGACAGCCTACGAAGGCAGAATCGATATCATCATCAGAAGGGATGGCAGAGCAGAGTTTCTCGTCGCGAAGAAGTAACTCCTCGACCAAGGCAATCTAAAAATTCGAAAACTGCGTGGCACCCAGGTCACGCCAGGTGGCGGCACCTAACAGAAGCGTATCCTAGCGCCCAAAATACTTGCCACCAGGGGCTACATCGGACACAGGATAGGCAGTGTAGTGACAGCCTGCCACAGGAAAGTCATTCACCCCGAGTTAGCGGGTACTGGTATCTGTAGCACACAGCATCACCACGCAATTGCAAACACGACACATCCCGCTGAACCTCCATCTATACCGCATAGGAAAATCCGCCACACCAAACTGCCCTCACTGCCCGCGCAAGGAAGAAACAGTCCAACATCTGCTGCAGGATTGCCCGGCATACAATAGGGAGCGGCGTGAGATGGCCACAGCACTGGGCAAGGATGATCCATCCCTGAAGGACCTTCTGGCAGACTCGGACGGAATGAAAGCCATGATAAATTTCGTCAACAGGACCAAGCGATTCGGTGACGCGTATGGGAAGCTGGGGAGCGAGGTAATGGCGGAAGGAGTAGCGAAGAGAAGAATCGAAGCGGAGGAGGAGAAGAAGAAGAAGAAGGGGAGAAGCGGGGGGAGAGGGTAGGAGAAGGAATGACGACAGGAAGTCCAGTCACATACCACCACAGCTCGCAGCAGCGTGTGACCAGGTTGAGGAGGGGGAGGAGATGAGGATTCTGCGGCTTAGGGAAGACCAACTGACACTTTCCTTTTCTCTGCAGGTACCAACATCAAACACTCACTTTGACTTCGCCTTGACCCAGTAGCCACCCGCTTGCTTCCCTCGGGGACGAGCGTTTGCCCTGGGAGACGTCAGTCACTGTACAGAAACTCGTACATGCCCAGAAGGCTACCACACCCACACAGGAGTTCAAGCAACGACAGTTCCTTTTGTCGGACAGTAGGGGGAACGAGGCGAGAGGCCTTTCCGTCTGCTGGGCGCAAGAATCCTGGGTCAAGAGGGGCATTGGGGCCCTGTATTTAGCACTAGATACAGACAAGCTTCGTATGTACCGTAGATACGTGGACGTCGACATGGGGGAAACCCCGGACGACGCTAAACGAGACTAAAAAAAAATCTGTAGCACAATCTGGATGAGTGGGACAGGTTAGTCCAGTGGTTACGTGGGTGCAACTCCTGTTCCATTTTTAGAGGTCTGAAACTTATGCCCGCGACTTCCCCGCGACTGGCCCCAACCATGTTCAATGTAGGAATCTATTGGGAATCTGGTATGCGTTGCGCGGAATCCTTGGTGAACGAATTCAAAAATGTGCGCTTGAAGTGAGAATAGTGCAGGATGTGCACAGAGAACGACAGATTGGCAGCAAAAAAGTTCATGTCAACAATGTGGTTTCAACAAATAAAAAGCTCGGATCTTCATACTGTCGAGGCATATATCCACCTAACCTTAGTGCCTCCTACATCCCAGGTCATATATTTATATAAATAAGGAACATTGTGCTAGATCACCTAGACTGAGAGATAGCTTCGCAGTCCTCAGCGGCTTCTCTCCATTTCGCACCCTTCCATATCACCAGCAAAATCAAGCACTCGGTAATAATCATCGCGAAGCACCATATCGTATACATCCACCCTGAAACAGCTCTGCATCAGCTCAGAAAATGGGCAGGAAAGTTAATGGGGCTAACCGTCACCAACGGCATCCTGGATGGTGGTGTATTCACTCCAGCGTCATTGAAGAGATACGGGAAAAGATTTGGAAAATCTCACCTGTAGTGGGACTGCGATTTCTGTGACTATGAACGCGAAAGCACCGCGAAATGCGCTGTTGCAAGCCACTGCGGTGGAGGAACGGCCACTGTTGGCATCGACGATATAGGCCAATGTACTCGCATAGGCGCAACTCATGGGTATGGAAGTGAGCGGCGAGAAAGACAGAATAGATCCACAAGTCGACTCACATGGAGAGAAATCCACTCAGGAAAAGCATCACACACATCGCCGAGATGTGTACATGTCGGTCGGCAACCCAAGCATACCCCACAACGGTTGGCGGGAGGAACATCAGACCGAAGACGGTACTCCTCAGACGCACCTAGAGCAAGCGGGTATGAGGAATTTAGTGAGGATCAAAGGTCGATGTGACGCACTTCTGGGGAGCTTTGGCCTCCATTTGCTTCTCTGATTTTTCTGAACGTGTAGTCAGAGTAACGACCACCGATGAGACTTCCTGCAAGGCTGCCTAAACGGAGCTGAAGTAAATCAAGTAAATCAACAAGGCACATGTAGTGCAACATGCCCACCAATTCCAAACGATAGGAGCACCAAGCCTATTTTTAAGGCGTCGTAATGGTATTGGCTACTCAATGTCCGAGCCGAGGTATATGAAAGGAGAAACCCAAGCGCGTAGATGGAGCCTGATTGTCAAACAAAAGTCTTTAATAAGCCAATCCGAATATTGTTACAAAAAAGATTCGATTAAGACCACCCACCGGAGGCAAAGAGGATGACCAAGTTGTTGATCCTACGAAGGACCATGCAAAGGGGCCGAAAGGGATTGACATCCTTGAAGGTGAGCTTGATATCGTGCACCTCAGTAGTTGAGGCGACAGCGTTGACTTTCTCAGCACCGCCAGTGAGATCCTTGCCCTCACTGGAAATGACGGTGATCTCAGTAACCGACGAAGCATGGCTACTCGTTTCCGCCTTCCCACCGTCGCCGTGCGTTTTACTCGAACTTTCATGGCGGTCCATTTCCCGTAGCTTAGCTCGCAAGATATTTTGATATGTCAGACTACGCTCTTTCCTCCAAGTATCCTTGAAGAAGATCAAGAAAGATAACCAGCTTGCTCCAGAGAAAATGGCCATGAACCAGAAGCAGGCACGCCAGGAGAAACCGACGGTTAGAACGCCGCCGAGGATGGGACCGAGAGATAGACCAAGAAGCGGCGCCGTGTAATAGATCCCCATCTTGGTTCCTCGACTCGCAGGGGGATAGAGGTCAGCCAATGTAGCCGCACCGAGTGATACAACGGAAGACGATCTGAAAGGGAATTGCGAGTTGGCGTCACGGTGCGGACAAAGAGTGCGGGTGATGTATTGATACAACTGCTTACCCAGCACCTTGCAGAACACGGAAACCGATTACCAGTCCAATGTTCAAGGCCAGGGCAGTTACGATGCACCCAACGATAGCCAAACCGAGTGACATGAGGTACACTAGCTGTTTATGAATCAGGGATGGCTTATCTGGCCGATGAGGCAGAGAATATTACCTTTCTTCCTTTTATTTCGCTTATGGCACTCCATATGAACGGCACAAGCCCTTGTGAAAGGATAAACATCGACAATGAAAGACTGATTTGAGAACTAGTGGCAGGGAGTTGTTCCTGCATCTGGATTGCGGCTGTATTTTACCATAGCATAGGTCAGTGATGTTGGACAAGCAGGAGGATTGGGTCTTACGATTTTGGATGTTGCCGCCGAGGCCAGCAATCATCGCCGCGGACGAAATGATGAGGAGTACGACATTCTGATGGGAAAGTAATCCACAAATGCTAAGAAGTCAGGAAGAGTATCCCAAGTCTCACCTTCCTCGTCGCAGACCAGGTACGAGGATCGTCTTCAACCGGAACGTGTTCTACGTCAAGTCGCGGAGCTTGCATGGTTGTTGGGGACTTGGAAATACCGCGCCTACGAAACCACTTTTATACAACCAACCTCATATTGCGCAAAGCAAAAGTGGAAGCCGGCCTTCGGAGAAACAGCAAGTAAACTTGGACGCCGCACTTGTAACGGAGGGCAAGGGCACGGCCACTCCTACATCATATCACAACTGGACTGAAACACACCATTGGAGAAGATCTTTCAAGACGAGCATGAGTTTAAAAGTCATGTTATGGGATAGATAGCAGAAAACATGCATGTGAGAAGTGATATGCGTCAATAGCAACGAGGCGACAATATATAGAGTACGTACGACTAAGCACCGAAGTCTAAAAAATAGATATGAAAGCGATGCGAATGATTGATCAATGAAGTGAACGATAGCTACCAAAACTAGATGAACGCTTATACGGGAGCGATGGGTATGATAGGTGTATGTCCGATGTTAGGAGCACCGGAGGGATCTGGACCATCAGGTGCAGAAACGTTTGGGCCGGAGGAAGTCGCGTTTGCGTTTGCATTGGCGGTCACGGTTGCAGTTGCGGCTGCGGCTGCCTTCTCCTTCTGTCTATTCAACTCAGTCGGCAACATGATTGCACGGTCAACGGCAAGAGGCAAGCCACGATGTCTGCCGCGAACCCTAAGCTCCATGAGAGATTTCATTAGGTCTTCGGGAAGCAACGTCAGGAAATGAAACACGCACATAATGACAATGATGATAAGCTTCGACAATGGTTTCATGGCACCACAGAATGAGAAGTTATCCTTGGTTGCGGAAGCGTAAGCTATGACGGAAAAGTATGAAACCATGCGGACTGACATATGGAACGCCGAGGGTCAAGCCGATACCACCAAAGGCTGACACGAGTTCGAAGAGAACCCGAAAGAGGTCAAACCATTTCTTGTCTTCATCCATAATCTGACCTCTCTCGATAATGGCGATGAAGAACACCGCCCAAACTAACCACCATATATCTGTTGACGTAAAATTAGCTTGTATAAGCGGATACTTGGTGTCGGAGTTCTGAAAGGAAGACAAACCGTTAGACACTTGTCTGCGAAGATGCCAATCGAGGTACTTTCCAACCCGTTCGCGAGGAGGAAGAGCTTCCAAGTTCGTGGGTTCTTCATCTTCGTCGTCCACAGGGGCTTCAAAGACACCGAGAGACCTTTCTTCATACACATTGGTAGAACGGATACTCATTGCAACCTAGAACTGGTCTCAGGAGAAATTAGGTACGATGGCGAAGCACATACTGGGTAAACCTGAGGTCACATTCAGCAACATCACAAATTAGACGACTTTGAGTGGACTTACAGCGATGTACATCATCACGGCGTAAAGGAATCTACGGAATGGGTAAGCTTCATGAGCTCTTGAAGGATGAAGCAACATACTGGATCGCAGGGGCAAAGTTTGCGAGGGGAACAATAGAAAATCCGGAGGCGCGGGCCGCAAGACCTTGAAACAACCCAGCGATGACACGGGGTCCTCCGCCAACTGCTTCAAAGGCAGGAAGTCCAAGGTCTAGAGGCAGCGTGAGTCACCAACCCTTGTCTCGGATGGACTTCGGGAAGCTTACTCAAAACTTCGAAAGCTGCCCACTCAACAGCGCTGGTTACATCAAGCCAGGAGGATTAAGGAAAGCATGGGGACAGCAACGCGAATCGCACATACCTGAAGAGGACAAGACATATAAGGAGAAACCATGTTTGATGACTTGGAAATCTGATCGCAAGGATCTTGGTTAGGGCGTCTCTACCCTCTGCCACGCAACTTACAGGTATATGAAACATCTGTCGCAGGGGTGAGCCAACCTAAGTAATTTGTTGTTCATGAAGGTTGAACGAACCTGCGAGGATGGTCTATCAAGAATTCCAAAGCCTTGTGTGTATCTGACTTGACGTTCGTAATTTTGTATCCAATCCATCTTGCGGGGAGAAACTGGATGAACACAATGGAGATTGATGCAATGAGGATGTTGCTCACATGACAAAGCGAAGACTGTTTGAGCATTCCACCAATTGAGATCGGGAATGACAGAGAAGCACAAAAGATTGACGCACAAGATCGGCTATAAAGACAGCTTTGAGGTTAATTTGGGATGGACGGTGATATGATCGATATGTAGAGTTTTAGACGCACGAGAGCATGGTTTCCGGCCAGGATGACGAACATCATTGCGACTGCGCGATATCACCCTAAGGCTTTAATACTGAGAAGGGAATGGTGAGTCAAAAACGCACTAATCATCAGATACGCTGACTGAAAGGGCACCATCCCCCTAGGAAAAACAACGTTAACAATGTGCATGGAGATTTCAAAGACGTCAATGCGTCTTACATATCGACCAACGACAATCCACCTCCGGTGTACGCGCCCATCACTTGAAACAAGGCAAACCTAGCACAAAAGTGAGATTTGAATCTAGGGAAAGGTATCTCGAGAGTACCGACCATGGTTTCTGGACGATCCTGGGCTGAGCTTCAAACACTCCGTCGTATGTATGGGTAACAGACAGCCACGGTGCGAATAAGATGTACGCGAACACCTGAGTGAGAATGAAATACTGTAGAACCCAGAGCATAGGCGATATCAGTGTCGACGAACCAGCGAATGAATGGAACTGGACTCACGGAAGGGACGAGATAGCTCAGTAATCTCAATGCTCGGTACTCTGCACCACCCACTTCCTCAATCTGCTCATCCGTCAATGTCTCTGCGTGGATATCGGAGTTCCTTCCGACAATCAAAGGAAATGAAAGCCACGAAACAACCTTCGCATTCATATCTGATATATCTGATATGAACCGATCCACGACATTGCCGTCCTCGCTCACATTAGAGCGACTATCACGAAATGGATGTCCAGTATGACTGGGAGAATTTGGGCCTAAAGATGTAGGACTGAGGACCGTGTCTCCCATATGACTTGTACCAGTGATGGTTTGGGTTGAGGATAAGGTGAACTTGCGTTCAAGCGTGGCATAAGTCCTTGGAGAGATGTACTGAAGAGCCTTCTGCGCGACGTTGATTGGACCAGGAAATCCACCGTAATGCTGATACTTGGCTTTGTCACCATGTTGTGATTCACCTTGTGCATCGAGGGGCGCCATAGCTCTTTGATGGTGAGTTAACATTGTCACCCCTCGACGGGGCCGGTATCGAGTTCCAGCTGTCCGGAACTGAGTTGGTGTTTATTGGGTAGTTCGTGGTTACTCACCTCGTTGCGGGTGTGGACGAGCACTCGAAGTAAATGATACTGTTCGCGGAAAGGGATCCTCGACAGGTGAAGCCAATGCGACACTTGCCGCTTTGGGTGAACTTGTGAAGGTCTTCGCGTCCTCCCGATTCAGGATACCGCCGTCCTGTGCATCCTCGCTTTCCCTGCGACGTCCATTATCCCCGAATCCGAATATCTCCAAGTCCGAGGTGTGGGATCCGTTATCTAGCCTGGAAAGTGTTGGGCGTGGTGTTGAGCGCGGTGTTGGTCGGATAACCATAACTCCTGGACTCGGTGGGACTCCCACGTCGCCAATGTTTGGTAGACTGGTAGGGGACATGGCAGCCGGCGAGTCTGTCATGCCTTTTTCCGTATCAATCTGGCCAGGACCGGTATTTTGACCCAATTGCAAAGCGTGGATCGGTGACGAGATCGAGTTCAACAGCATTGTTCGCGTGCGTTTCATAGCCAGGAGGGCGCCGCGCCGTTTAAATGGTGCAGGACGATATTTGAGAACATACTCGCATCGTGTGCGGAAGTAGTTTCTTTTTCCTCGTTGTGAATAGGATTGGCCACGAAGAAAGCCACGATACTACTCACTTGCGGACTAGAACCATCACCCACGACACCATTGTGATATCTCCCTTTCAAAGCCATTCTCAACGCCCGACCACCACGAGCTCGGAAGGAAACTCACAATCATCATCAAAAAGTATAAAATGACCTGCTGCATCACTGTCGTCGTTGACAGATTGACTGTCGACAAGCCCGTCACTGTCATTGACGAGTAACAAAGAAACAACGAGTCCAGATAGTTGACGCGAAACCGCCCATTGAATGAGTAGAAAATGCCGGAAAAGATGAGGGGAACGAAGGTGAATGCAAGCAAATGAATCCGGAAGAAGGTGCTCTCTTTCTTGATGGTATGCCACAGTCGTTGTCGTCGAGTCGTGTTGGTCGGGTCCACTTTCTCGGATACGTGCGATTCCTGTGGTTCAAGGCCGAGTGCGTTGTTTTCCATGGCCTGGCCGCTGGGGTAGGAATGGGCTCAAGAGTCCCTCGGAGTTGTAAGAAAGCTGGAATGAAAGAGAACACAGGTGTGCATCATTGTTGGGTTATAACTTTAGACTATTTTCAGACGCTCCTCGTGTATGCAGTTGTGGCAGGGTCAATTGTAGCTAATCCCCGAGCTCACCCTGAAACACCAGCCATCCTCAAATTCGATGCAAACGCTGGTATCACTTATGTGGTGCATTTCACTGTTCGGAATCCTCTGTTTTCGCTGACAAAATGACCTTGGAGTCGCCGTTGGAATAAGGTGAGAACCCACCAAGCCGTTCTTCTCTACGCGATGCTTGCATCATCGAAGGCGCAGCCTTTTTACCCATTTTTGTATTTCATCAAATTCCAGAAGGGCCTGCGAACAGATGGTCAAGTTGGTTCGATGAGAGGATGATATTGTGAGATAGGCTTGAACCAGCCTCTACGTCAACGGTGACATGGTGAGCCGGTGCCGCGTTAACTCTAACTCCTAGCTGAACCCACCCCGCCGCTCGAAGCTTGTGCAATACTTACTCTAGTACCTACGCTCTAGCTTACCCAACGAAAGGGCCAAAATGACTGCGCAAAAGGATTCTATTTCCGCCAGTGATATAGATCAACTCGGAACGATCCTCCATGGAGTAAAGGTGAACGTGAACAACCTGATACCATGATCACCCTTTCTCACCAATGCCATGATAGAAATTCCAAGAAAAATGATATCCCACTGGCGCCTGTGAACCGGGAAGTAAAGCGCCAACTAGAATGACATCACTGACTGTTGGCCCTTTCGTGGTTCACTCCAGCTATGATGCTGCGTGTTGCTTGCCGCCCTCGAGTCTCCTCTCCAACCCCAATTGACGTCACCTCCAGAAACACATATATAGGATGTCGCCACTCAAGTGAATCTCTATCAAATCGAACCAACTCACTCAACACAAATCGCAATCATGTCCGGAACTAGATTGAACAACACCGACTTTTCATCGTCGACTTCCAACGACAATAATTTCTCCAGCACCCAAGGCGCTGGCTTCACCACCGACCAACCCCCTACCCGCCACGTTCACCATGACTCTAAAGAACCACTTCCAGGCGCAAGGGGCGCTCGGGACCCTATCGACTACAGCGCCGACAATGTCGAAAGCATGTCGTCTGCTCATGGTCACCATCAGGGCGCCGACTGGCATCAGCGCGATAACTTTCGTCAGCCAGGGACCTTTATCCCCTCTGCCGACGACTCTCTTAGTGGCCAAGGTAATACGGCTTTCACTAGGGATCGTCCCATAAATGTGCAACCTGCCCCCGAAGGTCGGTGCTCATCATTTGGCTTGGAAACCTAGATCTTATCCCATAGTAGGCGGTGTGTCCATCGATGGGCAAGCTGGTTTGCCTGAAGGCCACGCTGGCTTCGGCGACAAACTTGTCGGCAAGACCCAGAAGGTTAGCCCAGATATACCAATTGCGATATTTACGATCTAATTCGGTTCGCGAAGGTCATAGGGAAAGCATCGAACAACCCCGCATTGCATGAGAAAGGAGAACTTCGTGAGGCAGGAGGAAAAGCTGCCGCTGAGGGTCTCGCTAGGGCACCTCACGACTAAAATATGGAATTGACATCGAATATAACACCAAATCGTTCTTGTACTTATAGCAGACAATGATTTATTTCAATGACCCCACTCTAAATAAGGCCTCACAATCCAAGGGTCAGGAACTTTCACAGTCATCGAATCATTTGTTCGCGAGATGTCGATGAATTGGCAGCCATGCAGTTGGGCGGGTCGAAAACTTCCACGTAGAAGAAGCGAAATTATCGGTAGGTCCATAACGCGCTAGGATGGGAGAGACCTTAAATTTATCGAATGTGAAGGTAGGGAATATTGAATCAGTCGGAACTTGGGTTCTATACCCTGGTTCTTAGGGAATGTTTGGGCATTCTTCTGTTCTTCCTTTTAAGTAGCTGTGAGCTCTCCACTTTTTAGAGCGCGCCATCCCCCTCGACTCACTTCGAGTGAGGGACCCGGTCTCCGTTCGAAGGAAACCGGTCGACGCATAGGATACGACCCTGAGCGGTTGAACTCCCCCTGAAGGTGTCAGGAGCGATGTCACGCTAAAGGCGCATTCGCGTGACACATTGGGCGTGACATTTGACTCCCACCAATCATGTCTGCTCCTCCTCCTCCATCGACCCAGGATGCCCCCAAATCAATCAAGTTCGTCGACTAGCTGTAGCTGAGCTGAATAGCCCTCACGCGACCTTACATTTACATAGAAAGCGCAAGCTCACGGACAAATCAATCCCAAATGTCATTTTGCAAAGCCCTGCGTTCGCGGAGGATTCAAGAATGTACCAGGACCTACTCGAGATGGAGAGAAAGCTTGACTGGACGATAATGAGGAAGAAAGCTGAGATACAAGACGCTTTGGCTAGAAACCCGACGGTTAGTAGTGGTGTGGCGTGTAGTGTTCTTGGTCTGAATGACAGTAGACGACGCGCACGCTGCGATTGTTTGTTTCTCATTCTACATCGGGTCAAGTCTGGCAGAATGGTGGAGATACCTCGACGACACCCAACTTTGACACTGGCGAAGGTGTTCCAGCTTGGATGCTCAGGATAGACGGCCGCTTGTTAGAGGTGCGTCCTTGCTATCAAAGCGATGGTGCGACATGTTCATTGACGTGATTCTAGCCACCCAATGTGCGGAGCAGGGATAAAATACCTGTTCGAAAATTCTCGACTCTAATCAAGCGGATGGTCGTTGAAATGGATAGAGACCCCGCAATGTACCAAGACTCGAACATCGTTGAAGTGCGGCCTTCGTTTCTATACCCCATTACCCGTCACTCATCCTTGAACTCCCCTCTCTTACTTCAGTGGCCTCGAGCTCCAGGTCATCAAAATCCTATCTTGGATGGCTTTACCATTCGACGCACAGGCGATGTCCCGACCAAAATCAGAATCATCTTATTCCTCGAACACTTTCCCGAACAGTTCAAAGTCACACCCGAGCTAGGGAGCCTCCTTGGTATCAAGGAAGAGAGTAGAGTTGGTGTGATACAGGCGCTGTGGAACTACATTAAGGTGCAGGGCTTGCAGGATAAAACGGATCGACGATTGGTTAGGGCGGATGATGCTCTTCGCCCAGTGCGTGTCTTGCTCGGCGGTGCCGTGCCGTACTTATGCTCTTTTTACCAGATTTTCGGAGCGGACGCGTTGCCATTCCAGAAGCTTCCTGAACTAGTGAATCGCTACCTGACCGCTCCGGACCCAGTGATAGTACACTACATTCTGAACCCAACGATACCGCCACCTGAGCGGCCTTCGGCTTGGGATGTCGAAGTGAAGATGGAGGACCACCTGATGAAAGGAAAAATGACCGTACTTCTCCAAGCGAACAAGGAGAGTGCTGCGAATCTCGCTAAACTTGATGAAGAGGTTCTTCCGTTCATCTCAACCACATCATTAGTGTGAGGCTAACCTATTTCCTTCCCCTAGATCGCTCTACATGCCCAGTCCCTGCACAACTCTCACCTCAAGCGTACATTCTTGGAATCATTCGCGAATGACCCGGCGCAGTTCATCCAAACATGGCTGGAGTCCCAGTCGCGGGATCTAGAAAGTATCTTGGGCGCTGGGGCCACGGAATATGGCACTGTTCGTGCGGAGGAGTTGAAGAGGAGCGAGTTTTTCAGACTTCCCTGGGTGGAAGAGGTACGTCACTACAATTAATATTGTCGCGTCGTCTTCTCTGATGATGATGATGTTCATTGTGACTTCATAGGCTGTCGCGCTCCAGGAAGGTCTTCGAATCTCGAAGTTACCTGGGTGAACGTGTCGCTACCTGTAACACAAGGGCATCTATTTTCTTTTTGTTGTTGTTGTTGTTATTCTATTGATACTTTTCTTCTCTGTGATGTCTGATTGCGCTGCTCAGCGCTCCAATCAACACAGTGCCTATGGTCGACCCCAACTCAACGGTAGGTCCCAGTCCGGTTGTGATGCAAAGTGCGAGCGGGAGAAATCTCTTCTTGTGGTGTTGGTCTCTGGTTTACTCGCTGGTTTTCATTCTGCGTGGATTCTTAAGGTGTTGCGCAGGCGTTTTGCGTATTCTAACTATTCATCGAGTGGTGTTGGACCCCGTGATCCACGTTCATCCTCTCCGCCGTCTACGTACTACTCCCTAGAAGTTCTATCTATCGTCTCAAGCCATTCAGCGCCTTGAGAAGCTTATGATAAATGCGAACGAAGCGCGGACCGAAGAAACCCGACGGCAACATGAGCCATCCGGCGGCCGACTCACGCTCTCGCTTCTTGCACAACATGAGGATGGGTGTATAAAAGTGGACTCTTTTCCAGATGCGACATACCAAGGTTGAACGATGCAGACCCCGCGAGTTGACATTGAACGCGTTCCTGTGGAAGATGATCCTCGTACCTGGTCGGCTACAAGGAAGGCGAGTCTTGTGACGCAGCCTGTTTGACTCCTCGGACATGATTTACTTCCTGAATTGTTTTCTTATTAGAATGTCGTCCTTTTCATCATTTCATCCGCGGCAATGATCGCTGGCCTCGGCGCCAACATTCAAAATCGTAAGCCTGATTCTTTCTTTTGTGTCTTGCATCCTCCTGACCCGAGCTATGGGACTGTCATAGCCGCAATCCAGCAGATGGAAGAACAACTTCCTGCGACCAGTTCTCAAATCAGTCTTTCGTTATCGCTGTTTATTCTTTCACAAGGCGTTGTACCTTTGATATGGAGTGCCATAAGTGAAATCAAAGGAAGGAAGGTGACCATTGAGTCTGCTTAAGGGTATTCAAAACCTCCATTCTAATCCATCTATAGCTCGTATATCTCGTTTCAGTCGGTTTGGCTACCGTTGGGTGCATTGTAACTGCCTTGGCTTCGAACATCGGACTGGTGATTGGGTTCCGCGTTCTGCAAGGTGCTGGGTGAGCAGCTTACCTTCCCAGTGGCGTCCTTCGCGCCATCCTAACTTGTAATTCCTTCCTTATAGATCGTCTTCTGTCATATCAATTGGCGCAGCTACATTAGCGGACCTCTACCCCCCTGCGATCCGGGGAACCAAGATGGGCATCTACTATACGGCTCCGCTTCTTGGTCCATCCCTGGGACCTATCCTTGGTGGCGCTCTAACCGTCGGCTTCTCCTGGCGTGCTTGTTTCTGGTTCATGACTATCTTCTGCGGCATAAGCTGGCTGTCTTTCTTAATCTTCTTCAAGGATACTTGGAGGAAAGAACGCAGTCTGACCTATCAAAATATCTTGCGAGCTAAACTCCGGGAATTGGACCACGACGACTCGAGCAAAACGCCCAGCGACGGCAATCCAAAAATCGTTTCTGGCGGTGGTAAAACGGCAATAAGCAGTCACACTTCGTCGGTTACTGAGATTGCCGTCGTATCCAAAAATGGACTAGAAAAGGACCTCACCTCTGGTGGTGAGAAAACTGGGAACACCGATGTGTCTACTGAGCTCCCCGATATCAAGCTTACTTTCAAGGACATCAACCCCATCCGGCCCATCTCCCTTGTGCTCCGCAGGATAAACAACTTGATCATCCTCCTCGCCTCTGGTGGGTGTGCACCTGAATTACACCTAAATTCTTGCGTACTCAGACCTTTTGATGCTCACCAGGGTCTTTCTTCGCGTTTTCGTTCTTGATCACGTACACCACGTCCCGGACCTTGGGTAACCAATACCACTACGATGCCTTCAAAATAGGCTTGGTCCTCTTAGCTTTTGGCATTGGTGTGCACCTTGCTCTTCGTTTGCTCCATACGTCATCCCTTCAATCTATGAATAGGTAGCCTTGCTGGAAGTCTCATTGGTGGTCGTTACTCGGACTATACCTTCAGAAAACTCAAAGACGCTAATGGAGGACAAAGTTCTCCAGAAGTGAGTTTGTTGTATCCCATCTTGGTACCGAACTGTTCATCATGCATCATGACTCATCTTAGATGCGTCTGAAGAGCACGTTCTCCGGCCTCCTCCTACTTCCACCATCTATCGTTGGGTATGCTTGGGTCACTCGGCAACATGTTCACATCTCCGCGATGTGTATCATGCTCTTCCTCAACGGTTTTCTTTCCATGTGCGTAGATATATTGAAATCATCTCTGTGGCTCATTCTTGCTATTCCTACCCAATATCAGCTACGTCTATGCTAGCACGTTAGCCTATATCGTTGATGCTAACAATGGCCGTTCATCCACCGCGATGGCTTGTAACAGCGCATTTCGCGGATTTTCTGCGTTCGTAGTTACGGAGATCGCGGTACCACTACAAGTGAGACACCCGATCCTTTTTGCCTCCTCATTTGCAACTCCTAACTGAATATATCATCCTTAGGACGCTGTTGGTGATGGTAAGCCGTCGCAGCCTCTCATCTCATATTCTGTACTGATAGAGGCCTACCCCAGGGTGGATGTATACGATATGGTGCTTCGTGATGATAATTACTGAATCCTTGATTGTACTGGTAATTTGGAAGGGCGCGAAATGGAGGGAAGCGGCTGAAGACCGTGAAGTTCGTTCCCAGACCAGGAGGTAATCCTGGATCCATGCACCCATAGATATTCCTTATATACCTATCATATCACAAAATGTCGACGTAGATACGACTATAGACTTAGAGATAGAGATAGAGGCATAGAGATAAAGTATGTGCTATAGGGGCACGATACCACGGTATACCTTCACCAAGATATGCTCCTGGGCAGCGTCAACATCACCTCTCGATACATACCTCGTTCATCCGAGGTGGTGTCACCACCCAACCTAGGGCTTTGCCACCATACTGATAATTCGGCTCCGTGTCAGACGATAGACTAATACTAGAGTACATTGTGAATGCGTGAGGTATAATAAACAGCATACATAGACGGTGAAAGGCGTAGTTGAGCAGCGAGTCCTAGGCAAACTAATCATCATCTAGCTCGTCTTCTTCTCCTTCAGGCTCCCCCATCAGATCATCGGTGACCATCTTTACAGCCATGTCCATGGCTGCGCGGCTCATTTTGGGCAAGGCACCTTGTCTGAGAAGTGGATGTTTTGCAGGGTCGAGTTCCTCTTCCGACTCCATGGCGACATCTTCTTCGTCGTCCCCCACGGCGTCACTCGGCGCACCAGATGGATGGCCTTCAGCCTCTTCGTCATCAGATCCTGAATCAGATCCTGAGCCACCAGAGTCATCCGACTCCTCGTCATTGAAGGACGAATCGGAATCCTCATCGTCATCGAATTGGGCATTGGCAAGGGTGATATTTCCAGACGGGAGGGGTTTCTGTTGAGACTTGGTAGCGGGTGGAGGTGCTTGTCCATTGACTGAACCGAAGAGGTGGCGATGATTCCTGATCCAATCGTTCATTGGATCCTGCTCTTTCGCATCGATGACGCCAAACTGGGTTTCCTCTCCTTCAGTATCGGCAGGTTCATCTCCTTCCTGATCGGCTTTTTGTTGTGGTCGCCGGGTTAGAAGCACTGAGCAAGTCTTTCCCGTACCTCCGACGATGCGCAGGCCCTCAGTTCTATTGATGAGGTCTTCGACGGACCAAAACTCGCAGGGTTTACTCTCTCCCCAGAGAATGCCTTCTTTCATGAACCAGAGAGACCCAGCTTTAGCACCACGGTAGGCCTCGATACCAGGTACGCCGTTACCACTGGGGCCGGGGCCACCAACTGAGCTACGGAACACCTGTACTGAAGGCTCGAGAACGGGAAAGGGAAGATGGGAAAGGAATTGACGGAGAATAGGCAGAGTTTCCGTTCCTTTGGAATGCGTTTCTTTGGATTCTCCAGGGGTAAACGTGGTTGTAGAGACAGGCGCAGTGGATTTAGCGTCGATACCAAATATTACTTGTTGGTTCGAAGGATCATTTGAGGCTGACTTTGTGGTTGAAGGAGAGTCTGCGGAGAGTAGCACAATAGTCCAGTGAGGCTTTGTCTTCCCTCTCGTTGGCAGCAAGAACGCGCGAGTCAGGTGTTTCAGCGGGATCTCGGCCTCCACAGTTCCTGTGGTAAGATTTACGAGTGATATAGCAGCAGTAAATATCTTAAGGTCCACCTTCTTGCGGACGGGAGATGTCGTGGAGACAGAGTGTAGGATGAACAAGGGTTTACCAAGATCAAGTACAGGAGACGACGCCGACGCGTCTACACCATCAGCCTGGAGCTTAGGACGCTTGCCCGCGCCCGGACTGTCTCGATCATTGGATGCTCCGTCGTCGCGAACTCGCTTGTTGCTCGAGGGTGATACGATACCTTCTAAGATAATACGCGCTCTGGCCTGTCTTTCAAACCAATCAAGGGGTGCTGGAGAAGCCGCACATTCTGCACCCAACGTGAACCGTAAGAGGTTCTCCACAGTGGCTTTGGTCTGTTCCGAGGCGCAAAGATCACGAACACTGGTCGACAATTCTTGGGGCAAAGTAGAAAGGATAGATTCCAGTATTGATTGGGCCATTTCGTCTACAAGAATCCAAGAAAACAGATGTCGTCGTCAGTCGCGCGACGGCGTGGTGGTGGTGGTGGTGGTGAGGGTGAGAAGGGTGTAAGCCGTGGCCGGTGTGTCGCGTCCACGCTTGGGCGTCCCACGGGCGCGTCACGACTTTTGTTTCCGCTTCCGAGCCAAATTGCATGTCTCGGTCACCTTTCGACATCTTTAAATGTGTTCACTACGTTGACAAAGGCATTTTATTCTTGAACAAACCACCGGGACTCGTATGCCAGGCTCAACTTGCCAGAAACAAATTGTACCAAGCACGGCCTGCATTGGAGGACGGGTCAAGGGTCAGTTCATACTTTTCTTGGTCGTCGTGTTCTCATAACAAAAGCAGAGGAAAGGTCGAGGTAATGATTTTGACCTTGCTCTCCGAGGTGCGTACTCTCTGTATGTGTTGGGAGAAGCACGCTCAACTTCGCGTAGAGATCCAAACCGGCCTGAAACTTGAAAATGTCCCATATCCTGTGCACAGACTCGACAAGGTTCGTGCAAAGTCTTACAAGCAGTTGTAAAATGAGGCTAATACGCATCATACCAGGGTACCACTGGTTCGCTCATTCTGGCTCGCACGACGTCAATGGCCCAGGAACTTTCTCGTCAATTTACCAGCCGAAGTATAGACAAAACTTATCTGGCCATCGTCAGAGGAGGTCCATCGTCGTTTCCGGAACGCGAAGGGACTGTCGAGGCCCGTATCTGCTATACCGATGGCAGAGGATGGATAGACGCTTCCAGCAAATCGCCAAACTCTAAGRGTAKCTKCRRTGTTNTTGCGTATTGCTRARCWTGTCWAAATGGGGAATACGAGTTCTATTCTTCCGAGGGACGGATGAGAAACAGAGATTGTACAGTATATGTCGTAGGTGATATAAATAAACAAGTGTATATCGAGCGTACAAAAGGTGCAGTGAGCGTTGAACGTTTCAACGCTGGATGCGCGTCAAGGACGTAGCTAAGGTTGAAGAAGCGAGGATTAGACGTCTAGACATTGAATGTGGCCTACCAGCGGAGTCGTTGCGCATCCAGTAGAAGGATTACAGTAACGGAGCTCTACGAGCGACAGTAGGAGGATGGGTTCCTGGGTCAAAAGGCCGAAAGCCTTGTGGCTTGGATCCTAGGTTGCTCGTGTGTTTCTACTCCAAGCCAAGTTTCGTGGACAATAGAAGGACATCGATCCGTAGGGCCTATACCACGAATGCCGGAAACTTATGTATGACGTGCGATTGGCCATTTGCTCTGAAATTTTAAGTCAAGATGCTTTGCGACAACCACGATGCGGAAGCCACAGGACCACGGACTCACTGTTTGGACATCCACTAGTAGTAGTAAGCCATCGGCAAGTTGAAACCAAGGCTCGTCGGGGCATCCATGGACCGCTCGTTTGAAGGGGGACATAGTTCAAGTGCAGAAAAGCGGAAGAAACGACGTCCGTAGTGGTAAGTTCCACCGGTTCCAGAATCTTTGTCCGCGCCTGGTGCCCGAAGAATCAAGATTGGATTTGCTTCGGGAAAAGCTACCGTAGTACTACGTGGTCGAAGGCACGACAGCGTCCAGTACCGTAGATTTCGAATGTTGAAGACGGAGAGTACAAAGCCAGTAATGCAGCGCAACATGACCGATCGGAAAGGGACACGCCATGTGGCTGTGCTCGTCTCTTCTCTCTTGGCCACCATCATCGACTTCGACTGTGTGAAGAAGGATGAGGGCCATAAAAGGTTCTTCTTACAAACCTCTCTGCAAACTTATACGAAATACTGAATCTCTTGAATAGGTGTCCTTCTGCAATGGTGTGCCTCGGTTGTACCTATGTAGGCCAAACCCCTCAGACCTGACACGCCGTTCTCAGTGACCCGGCCGTCAAGCAAATTTTACTTGCAATGAACGAAAAACAAAGCTTTATCATTGATGAACTTGATGATTACCATCTTGTCATCAAAGCCGACGAGGAGTACCGTGTTCGACGCGACCTCGAAACGGAGGTTAGTCATGTACCTCATGTACGTTGTGCACGCCGAACTCACTCAAACCAACCACAGCTCGAGAAGAACACATACTCGCTGGAAGGAACGTCGTAGCTGAAGCATTTGTTGCAACGCACGATGGTAGTTGTTGTTTTGGGTGTATGGATCCAACTCTGCTTGAATCCATCCCACTTTCTCGCCCAAGTTCTCCCCGGAGCAAATCCATATCTGGAACGTCTCAGATAATGGATATCAATGATCTTCCTCTTCAAAGATGTCAGATTGGATACTGGTCTTGAAGCAAGCTCGACCTTGGAGCTTCAAAACAGAGAGCCTTGGATTCTGCCAAAAGAATTTGGTCTTGCTCCATACTACCACACTTCAGACGTCGTCTCTTCCGCTTTTCTGAACATGACACATGTCCCCCTTTGAAGTACTGTGGTCGGGGGACGTGCTTCGGCTTCGACCTGCCAGTGGTGTACTAAGCTGAGTCTGTGGTTTGAATTTGCTTCATGTTCGTCTCAATTTTCAAAGTGACTGGGCTTCAGAGCCAGTCGCATATCATACCTCAGTTTTCGGCATTGGCGGTACATGTCCTACCGGTTGTCGTTCTACGGACCTCGAAACTTGGCGTGATGTGGATGAAGCTCTCGGTAGTCGACGAGCAACTTATTCAACCCACAAAGCCTTCCGGCCTTCCAACGACCCTTGAACTCACACTCCTACTGCCGCTAGTACACCTCTGTTTCTACTTCTATTGGACGCGCAACGGCTCCGGTGGTAGGCTACATCCAACGTCCTCTCAGCGTGAAGGTATCAGATTCGGTGCCCCTTAGTGTACTTAGGTCCCTTTTTTCTTGCGCCTTCTGGATTGGACTTATATGTGGCAGCAATGAAGAGTCGAGAGCTTTCATTCTGTATGAGCCCATCGTCACATCTCTGCAGAATTTTCGGGGTTTAGCCTCAGGAGGCCCCTATCTCCCTTGAACCTGTTCACCTCCCAACGTTTGATCTCCCCATCATTCGGCGATGTTGACCCACCTACTTCGGCGACAACTCGTCTGAGACCTCCAAGGGTCAATGGGACTGGAAGTGGTGCTCTGCTCGGAATTGCAAGCCTCGGAGAATGGGGTGTAAGAGCGGGGTCACCGGAGGTTCCCACGGCGGCTTTACCTCTGGAAAATCTTGATATGAAGCCCATGTATTCGCCAACGCATTTCCCTCAAAATCAAATCACTCCTTCTTTCCCTCGCTCTCATCGACGCCCACGACGGCGATGGCGGCGACAGATGTCTTCAAAGTGTCCATCTTGGGCAAGGATTCGATCCATTGTGGCTTCCACCTGATCCCGTACATCGCTACCACCGTTTTGTCCACATTGCAATCTTCCACGTATGTTCTCATCACCGACACGAACGTCGCTGGATTCCACTTGGCTGCTTTTGAAGAGCAGTTCAATGCTGCTATCAGCAAGTTGGATGGCTCTGCAAAGCCTCGATTCCTCAGTCACGTCATCTCTCCTGGCGAGATGTCGAAAAGCCGCGAAGGCAAAGCCAACATCGAAGATTTCTTGCTTCTCAACAAATGTACTCGCGACACCGTGGTCCTCGCTCTAGGAGGAGGAGTCATCGGTGATCTTGTCGGATTTGTGGCTGCTACCTTGTATGTGATATTTTTGCTCATGTATGCGCTGCATTTGCATCGGGGGCTAATATATGGCATCTCGCAGTATGCGTGGCGTACGTTTCGTACAGATCCCTACTACCCTGCTTGCCATGGTCGATTCTAGTGTTGGAGGAAAGACAGCCATCGATACTCCTCATGGCAAGAACTTGATTGGGGCCTTCTGGCAGCCAGAGTACATCTTTATTGATGCCGCTTTCTTGGAGACCCTCCCCGCGCGAGAGTTCTCGAATGGCATGGCCGAAGTGGTCAAGGTACGCCTGTTCGATCACCCCATACCCCACGACTTTTGAACTAACGCCACCGTCATCACCATCACCACCACCACCGTGCGCTCTAAGACCGCAGCTATTTGGAATGAAAACGAATTCGCATCCCTGGAATCACGATCGAACGAGATATTCGCAGCCATACAAACCCCGTCGCAGAACTTCTCGGGCCGTACGAAAGATACACGTTCGGCAGCCCAAGAAATCCTGTTATCTGTTATTGTTGGTTCCATATCCGTCAAATCGCATATTGTCACCATCGACGAGCGCGAGACGGGGTTGCGCAACCTGGTCAACTTTGGACATTCGATTGGCCATGCTATCGAGGCGGTCCTTACCCCGACGATTCTTCATGGAGAGTGTGTTAGTGTTGGTATGATCCTTGAGGCAGAGTTGTCCAGACAGCTTGGTATCCTGGGTCAAGTTGGAGTTGGTCGTCTTACCCGTTGCCTCAAATCGTACAACCTCCCTGTGTCGTTATCCGACCCCCGAATTTCCAGTCTCCCCGCTGCGAAACTCCTCACCGTCGATAGACTCCTCGATATCATGCGCGTGGACAAGAAGAACAGCGGGAACGAAAAGAAAATCGTCATCCTATCCAAGATCGGCGCGACGTACGAACAGAAGGCTACCGTTGTGAAGGATGAATTCATCGCAAAGACGCTCTCGGAGGCTGCTAGAGTCGTCCCCGGGATTCCTACCAAGAACCCGGTCAAGATGGCTACGCCTGGCTCGAAGAGTATCTCCAACCGAGCGTTGGTGTTGGCTGCTCTCGGAAAGGGAACCTGTCGCTTGAAGAATCTGCTTCACTCTGATGACACTGCCGTTATGATGGCTGCTTTGAACGAATTGAAGGTAATTCTCCATTGTTTATACCATGTATGCATACTCATAATTTGGCTAGGGCGCGAGCTTCTCTTGGGAAGACGGAGGAGAGACTCTGGTCGTCAAAGGTGGAGAAGGCTCGCTTGTCGTACCTCCCAAAGGCAAAGAAATCTACCTCGGAAATGCCGGAACCGCTGCGCGTTTCCTCACCACCGTCTGTACGCTCGTTCAAAAGACCCCTACGTCCGACGCCGATACTACTGTTATCACCGGCAATGCACGCATGAAGCAGCGTCCGATCGGCCCTCTCGTCACCGCCTTGAAAGCCAACGGTAGTGAGATAGATTACCTTGAATCTCAAGGGTGTCTTCCTCTCTCGATCTCGCCTAATGGACTCAAGGGTTCAACCATTCAACTGGCCGCGAGCGTTTCCAGTCAATATGTCTCCTCGATCCTGCTTTGTGCTCCCTACGCTCAGGAGGCCGTTACTTTGGAGCTGGTTGGAGGACAGGTCATCTCGCAGCCCTACATCGATATGACTATTGCTATGATGAAGACATTCGCTGTTGAGCGGTGTGGGATCAGGATCAGGTGCCGGTGCTGGAGTGGGTTCGAACGTGGGCATGGGGCATGGGAGGGATGGGCTCATCGGGGAGCTTCACTGGCGTCGGTCTCCTCGGCGGAAATCGCTCACGAACGAACAGCCCACGCACGAGCCCTCGCAAGAGCTTGATCAATCTTCCTGGTACTGTACCACTCGGTGTCGGTAACCCATCATCCTCTTCTTCATCCTCACCCCTACATGGTCACGGAAGGACGGTATCGAACCCAGGCTCGTATACGACATCACCTGCGATGGTAGGAACATCACCCCTTCAACCGTTACGCGATTTCCCAAGAATGTCGAGCTCACCTGGTTCAGGCGCAGGAGGGCTGGGAATGGTTGGGACAGGAACTGGGATCAGTCGACCTCTATCAAGATTACGGACCGAATCTACCGCATCCACAACTGGAGGAGGTGGATCGCCTTCCAGTCTCGGACTGGGACTTCCAGGATCCCTCCATGGCAATCCGCTTTCACCATCCTCATCCACAGCTCCGACACCACCTACGCCTACACGATCTGGAACGAGTATCAGTCCTATCAGCGTTAAACCGTTCAAGGCTGGGTCATTAGCTGGGTATAGCGGCGTTGGGTCGGTTGGTGGAGTTGGTGCTGGGGCAAGTTTGACGAGCTCTGGGTTGGCTACACGACCGTCGCCTCCCACCTTGAACACCAATACGACGACGAATGCATTGGCGTTTCCTTCCAGCATATCGGCTGGAGGAGCTGGTCCTGCCCCTGTACCTGTTCCATCGAGGAAACGCTATTCAAGCTCTTTTAGTCATCGATATACGTCTTCGCTTGGTGGTAGTGGCGGAAGTGGAGGAGGTGGTGGTGGATCAGGAGGGGGAAGTGCTGGTACTGGTGTTGGTGTTGTAGGATCTGTCGGAGCAGGTGCAGGAGGAGCCGGAAGTGTTGGCTCAGATAAACCTAGGTCGAAGCTTTCGGTGCGTTTCTTCAACCTCATACTCTTACATCCTTGTTCATTCATACCACCTTTACAAACAGAGCCCTTCATCGTTCCACATGGCTGGTGACATGGATGTAGACGATGACCACGACGACATATCTCATTTCGTACGGGAAATTGATGCGAGGAAACCGCTGATTGGGAGGGAGAAGATGATGATGGAAGCTTCGAGTAGTCGTGGTGGTTACCATAGTCGGAGTAGGAGTGTTGATGTCGATGAAGGAGGTTCACGATGGCNGGGCAGAAGGAAGTGGTCTTGGTAGGGGCGGGGGATTGGCAGGTGGTGGAGGTAGCAGAGGAGCTGATGAAACTGCGCTGGTGGACGATCTCCCTCCGCTGGTTGGTCCACGCTACGAGCCCCGTTCTCCCCTTGGTCGTCGTTCCAGTACCTCAGTCACTGCCCAGCGTGCCTCATCACCTGCAGCTGCTCAACGACAACAACGTGAACCACGACCTGGATTGCTCCTTGCTACTGGAACGTCTCCGGTACTCACCAGCGCCGATGAAATAGATGAGAGGTTAAGGAAGATGAACGAAGCGTTCCTTGCGAGCTTGGAGGGATTGGGTTCAACGACTACCTCTGCTGGTGGCTCGGGGTCCGGCTCATCTTCTCCTACGACGGCTACGGCTACAAGACGATCTACGAATACATCTATGTCCTCTGCTGGACGCACTGGATCTAGTTCCAGTGCGAGGGTCATGGAAAGGGAAAGGGAGTTCGGGACCTTGGGTAGAGGGAGGGAGTATTGGCAACAACGACCGACCGTTGGCGCTGGAGGTGCTGGTGGATTGGGTGCTCTGTTCAGTGGTAGTCCTGAAGCTTCGGGTACCACAGACGATGTCGTTGCGGAAGAAGAGGAGATATCTACAGCGTCGACGTCAAATCGACCATTACCTCCCCCACGAGCAGAACGCAGACCGTCACCTTTCCTTGGCCGGTTGAGAGATCAATACGCTACGGGCGGCGGTGGCGATTCTNGGGAGCTCGAGCGAGGTTGCTGGGTTAACTGGGAGCGGTGGGAGCGGGAGTAGTANTGGGGATAGGCTTGGGTCGGGGAGGCGCGACGTTACCCCCTCATCTTGGGCTTGGGCAGATGGGTCAAGGGAGTGGTAGTGAGGAAGTTATTGGCAGGATGGATATGGAGGCTGAGCTGGATAGTCAGGTGTTTGGGAAGAGGTCGCGGTGATGTAATGTCTGTTTCTGCAGGACATTCCCTGTGGTGGCTTCGCGACTGATTGTAGACGATGGATGGATTCATGGACTCTAGACGACGCTTTGATTTACCCATCCACATATGTATGTAATGCGTGTATTTAATCCACCTACCCTTATTCACCTTGCGATGAAGTGTTTCCCCTCAGATGGACCACTCCCATTTTAGTCTCTCGCGACGAATACCTGCCAGGGATCATCGCATTGGATTCTGTAACACACGTATCTATACCGCCCAGGTACTTATCTCGTGGCTATACAGGGGGACTTAGAGCGACAAGTTATCGATTTGAGGTCTCGTCACTGTGGTCTCGTCTCTCAGACACTGCAGTGCCGTCAAATTGCTGGACCTAGTCAATAGTAGCAAAACAGTAGCCTGAGTACACTCCATGGTGTGAAACGGAGGAAAAGGTAGAACTGGATGCACCGTTCCGCAAGGAAGCTGTTGACGTAGACTGCGTAAGATACACGAAGACGAGTTGCAGGAAAGGGATGAAGCATGACATGAAGCTTCATGCTTCATGCATGAAGAACGACGACGTACGCTGAGTGGTGATGAATTCGGCCATCGCCCATATACTCCTCGGTCGCTTGAGGAGCTGGAAGCAAAAGCATGATTGAGTAAGCAAGGATACGAGGGGGGAACGTAGCAAAGTGTGAACGCACAATAATACTCTAGTCTGTACGGTGACGACAGGCCTCTCCAAAAAAAGATCGCCGTCAGTACTAAGTAATTCTACTCTAGAGGTAAAGCACCCTCTGTCTGTACCCACCAGGATCAGCGCGGGCAGATAGAAGTACTTACGTTGTAAGCACGAACCAATTCATTGAAAAAACAATTAGCGTCACGGTGTTCAATAACTTCAACGATCGAGCGAAAGACTTGGAGTCGTAGTGGAGCGGTACTGATATGAAGACGAAAAATGCATGAAGATGAGCGGGGAAGGAAAGGGAGATAGGTACGCACGACGGCAGCGTGGAGTGAGGGGATCTCCTATAGGTGGAACCTCATGAAGTCCATACTTGAGTTGGAGCCGGCTACGGACTCTAGAAGAACGGATGGCTTAGAGCTGATATCTTCGTAACGCCAAGAAATAAGACCAACACAGCGTGAGCGAAACGATACGGTCAATAGGAGGGAAAACATACATATTCTGGACACTGCCGTCAAATCACTATCAGATGCGACCGATGTAGAAATAGGAACATTGAACGAGGCTTAATATCAGGAGAGCCTGGTCATGTCTTAGGGTGAGACTAGATGCACAAAGGATGCAGGTAATACCCTCGGTCACGGTCATAGTGACTCGAGAATCTCGACTGAGTTAGACATTTGAGATTACTCCGCGAGAACGGTGTGGATCACAGCAGGAGAGAAACTACGCGTATTGGTTGTTATCACTAAGCAAAGGGGAGAAGAGAGGAAAGCGACGTACACTTGGAAAGAGAAACGTATGTCCACTCCCACGGCGATGCCTGACTAAGTACCATTCACCATTTATCAATGACATCGAGTCCGAGTATGACTTGATCTATACGCCGAACGAGGATTGAGCGAGGTTGATGACCGTAGATAAGAGAGGGCGTACAAGTTAACGATATTCCGTATGGCTAACTAGCAGCGACGTTTGATCATGTACCATACGAAGCCTCAGCAACGAGAGCCTGGACAGTGCTCAGAGCCCGGGGGCGGTGGAGAAGACGTTAACCTCTACGGCGATCAGACCAAAGCTGACGATACATACCAGAAGCGAAGAAGCCTGTACGTAGACTGATCAATAAGGGACGCGGAGATGAAGGGGATGGAGACGCACCGTCAGCTTGATAGATTTGGGATTTCTTGCGTAGTTCATGAAGTACATGTACGTCTATTCAGCGCGTGGGCAGAGCAAAGAAGCACCCGTAAGTAGCACCTGTAAGTATACGCATATCAAGCGAGTGTGAAACTGAATCGCGAGCATACCTGGAGGGTAGCAAGTCCGTACAGAACCAGCATATCGGCGAGCAGATAAGGGATGCGCCTAAGAACCACTGAGTAAGTTTCTCTCGCGATCGTGAGCCAGCCTAGACAGCTAACCATAAGTTTCGTCAAACATTGCCTGTGGGACTGACGTTATGCGGGAGGGAAGCGACGAAGTTTGACGCGAATCCTCGGGGAAGTGGGCCATCCTTTTTGACGTGTCGCGTTCACTTTAACACTTGCTCGGAAAGACCACGGGTGATAAATGAGAAATCGAGGAGCGCCGCGATCCCAAGTGGGCTGGAGTTGCGAACTCCTGGTCACTGCAATCAGAGCAGGATCCAGGCAAGAGAAAACCGGCGTAGCTCACAAGTTACGTGCTGCATGTACAACCGCAGCTGCGTGTTACACCCTCCCTTCACCACGACAGGTCTGAGAGAACCGCACTAGTAAGCGTTAACGTTAGGGAGCGATGCGACAAGCGAAATACCGAAGAAGGGGGAGGAACGGGGCGTAAGAGGCCGTGGGGTGACGCTAAACAGTCTGAACAAGTCCTTGATGAGTGACCCTGAGTGTGTCTAAATGGTCCTGTGGCGAAAGGAGAACCCTCATGCCATAAGTGACGAGAATCTGAGAGAATGGGATGAGGAAGAATAGGTCGCGGAACGGTTAAACTTACGGGCGGACAACGGGCGGAAGAATTGCGGAAGAAAAAAGAAAAGGCGCGCCTAGATTAGATTATCTGATGTGATTGGACATTCCTCGGAATCTGTGAGCAGGACGTGAGTTGAGGCCTCGTTCTTGGTCGTCTCTTGACCTGAACCAACACACTCACGACGCTGCCCACAAACAACCATCCATTACTACACATAGATGGCACCCATTTGCAAGCACAGGTCCCTTTTATCAAGTGATGATGTGTGTTGTATAACCTTGCTGGCGGTTCGTTCATTCAAGCTGATAAAATACACATCAGTCAGACGATCAATATGATGATCTACCCTCTGCTCCAACAAACAGAGAATATGAGGACGAGATAGCCGCGTATACCCAAGGATGCCCGATACGACTCTTTGATCTCCATGAAATGAAACTGATCACCCGTGCTGGGATGGCTACTCATATCTCTGAAGAACTTGCTGAAACAATACCACATTCTTGGCGTCGGGGAAATTTCATACATAGTGTGCTCAGATACGCAATTCTATCTCACAGGTGGCTTAAGGAAGAGGTCAATATCGCTGATCTCACCAAATTTGCGGAAGGTGGTACCATTGATGGCAAGGCAAAATCAAAGAAGAAACTTGATGGTTTCTTTGCGGCGTCTCGGGCGGCGGATTATCGGTTTGTGTGGTTTGACACTGGTTGCATCGACCAACGCATCGGCCCAGAAGTCGATGAGTCTATCCGTTCTATGTATACATGGTACCGCAACGCAGATGCGTGCTTTGTTTACCTCAGCGATACCACGACGCTTACCGATGTACGGAATGACGGATGGTTCAACCGTGGCTGGACGCTGCAGGAGCTTCTGGCACCGACGGATCTTCTCTTCTTCAACAAGGATTGGCGTCGAGTGTCAGCGCTCGCCAAAGTCGACTGTAATCGAGCGTTTCCAAACAGTTGGATTGACGGCCGTTTACATCGGGAGGTGCTCAAGGGGTCAGGTGCGACTCGTTGGATCCGTGGCATGACCATGAAAAATTGAAACCTGATCTTAGGCATTGGATCGTCGTACTTGAGTGGCATAAGACTCATAAACGACGCGGCTGACGATGCTTCTCAAATGTTCAAGTACCTTCGTAATCGACGCACCACTCGCCCTGAAGATATGGCTTACTGCCTCATCTCCCTTCTCAACGTCCACATGCCAATTGCTTACGGGGAAGGTGCAGAGCATGCCTTCTATCGTCTGCAGCTCGCCTGCTTGCAGACCAGTGCAGAGCGATCCATCTTCAACTGGGATCATAAAAACTGGGAGCCTAGCCGCTGGAATTCGATGCTGGCAAGCTCTCCACACGCGTTCAATGTGGAACGGGACAACGTGGAAAGATTTTCTGCGATCCATTTCAATATCTTTGACACATCTCATCAAGTGGATGTATCTTTCACCGTCAATAATGGTGGTATACGCATCATGATGTGTCTGATCGACCTTGGCGACCCCTCCATCGCTGAAACCATCACCTTCGACCTAGCCGATGATGCAGAGATGGGCTCCGACGGTGTCCCTTGTCACTTCAAGTGTCCTGGAAATGCTTTGGGCACAATTACTGTGCCCGCTCTCCCCTGCCACGTTTCCCATGACAGCTGCAAACACTTGACTGTAGCTATCTATGGATGGCATGGTCAAACGTCGTACGGGGTCCTCTTGGAGAAAGGAAATCACATGTCCTTGTCTGGGTATAGGCGAACCTCATGGGGCGAAATTGTAAAGCTTCCGACGGCGGACGACATCCTCGAGAGTGGTATCAAGCCCCAGTGGGTATATATCAAATAATCGCTAGGCACTGGTAGCTCGAGTCTCGAAGAAACCGCATTATCCATCTATGTGATTAGAATCAGATAGATTATCCTTCGGCGCCCATTACATCTTGTACTCTACTCCATCCACCATGGCCATCCCCTTCGCGTCCTCCACTCACGCAATCTGCACTACCGCGTCCATTGCAGGCATAGCTGTCCCGCTACGTACTCAGAATGACATCTTTACTATACTTTGACTGTGCTCAAGCGAGGTTGGACAGCTACTCCTGTGTTCTTTTTTCAATCTCGCCGTTTTGTCCACTTTTGTAATGATTGATTTTGTCGACTTCGTGGATGACATTGTCGCTGTTGGGTCTCCTTGAACTCAATATGGTACGCCTATAATTGGCTCAGAAAGATTATACGCAGGTGCTGAGAGGATAAGTATCTCAGTCCGTTGGCAATTTTGTGTTTGGTAGGACATTGGAAATCGTACGTTTTATATATGTTTTTGTGGCCTCGAAAGATTGACTGTAACGCTCCGTGTACTTCATCAAGCCAATTCTAGCTGACACCCAGCAGTCCTGGTTGGGCCACGAACGGCCCGAGTGATATTACCCTCGTATGACGGTACCACGACAACTCAGGCTCCGAAGTTCCGTTGGAGAGAGAGAAGCGATTGCAATGCGGCCACGTCTTCTTCGAACGCTGAAGGGGGCAATGCTGTAGTTGAGGAACGGCTTGAGCCGATTCGTAGCGTTGAATTTGGATGGAGAAGGTGGGTTCCCCATCATGGTTGTCCCTTCTTCCTCCTCATCACCTACCGCATAACAAGTCATGCAAGTCTCCGAACCATGCCCAACGTGAATCAGAAGGACCAAATCGCATTTCACGTCTCGCACAACGACGGATCAGAGGGGATTCTTGTCTTTTCCTCCGTTTTCTGTCGCTGAAGCTCGACTAGTTCAACCTGGAATCCCCCGATTCCGACTTACCCAACAAGGAAGACAGAGAACCATACCGCGAATTATCTTCGTATATCCACCCGACCCTGCAAGTAGTGAAGAAGTTATTGGAAGGATGGATATGGAGGCTGAGCTGGATAGTCAGGTGTTTGGGAGGAGGTCGCGGTGATATATGATTGGGACCGCTGGAATTTCTCCCTGCCTTTTCGTTTCGCGACCGCTCGACTGTAGACGATGGATGGACTCATGATCGTGGATTCTAGACGACCCTTTGATTTACCATCCACACATGTATTTAATGTGTATATCTAATTCATCCACTCCCGCTGGTACTCAATTACAATCATCGATGTCCACGACGTCGAAAGTTACGGCTAGCCGACATTCTGCATCGCACCTGAGCTTCTCATGCACAACAGTCCAAGGCATAAATGGAATCAATAAGTTATACAAACGACAACGAGTATTGCTATCATGTAGTAGAAAATGTAGGTAAGTGCGCCTGTTTTGGCAAGGTCGACCTTATCCATTACCGAGGCTTTCTCTGTCCTTGCTCTCCGTCCTTCCATCCCCATTCCATTCCAACGAATTGGTGGGACTACGATCAAGACTCGACCGACGCCGGAATTGAAGTGCTGTCAGGTCACTGGTCCTGTAAGAAACGGCGAGCGGTGTTATTCAACTGAGTCGAGCCCCGTGCGAGGAATGACATACCGGTCCTCCTTGTTCCTTTGCCCTAATTCCCCAGGGTGATCCTCATTCCCCGGCGTAATAGAGGATGGCTGGATGTAGGATAACGATATTGAATTGGAGTTGCCGATGTGTCGAAGGCGATTCCTCGAGTTGAGACTTGCGAGGAAGCTATTGACGTAGACTGGAATGCACATAGTCAGCAAAGATGAGCCGTAGTCAAGGAAGGCCAGCGTCAGGGATAGGGATAGGTTGACTTACGCTGAGCTGTGATGAACTCGATGGCCATAGCCCATATACTCCTCGGTCGCTTGAGAAGCTGAGAGCGAACCATAGCCAAAGTAAGCTCAGGTGCGAACACAGGGAGGGGAGGCAACGCACGATAATAGTCTGAACGATGACGACAAGCCTACGACAGGGAGATCAAGGTTAATAAGTACATGTCCGACCACAAAAGTACAGACGATGGTGTACTTACGTCGTAAGGATAAACCGATTCATCGAATACACAATCAAGGTATTCAATAACTTCAACGACCGCGCGAACGACTTCGAGTCGTACAAAATGACACAAAGCGTTCCGGCTGTGAGCGCGTCGGAGACCACTCGAATTATGAGCAGAGGGACCATGGAGCGATACTTGAAAGCGACGCAAGGGTTAATTAATATGAGAGGGGGAAGGCAGGAAATCAATGGTAGTGACGTACGACCGCAGCGTGGAGTGCAGGGATCTCCCATAGGTGGAATCTGGTAAGATCTATGCTCAGCCTGGACGAGCTATGGGGGCGAGCTTACACGTACAAGTCGTAGCTAATATCTGTACAAACCGACAAAGGCAGCTCTCAGTGCGAGCTCATAAGTCCAATGCTCGGAAACGTACATATTCCAAAGACTTTGGTACCCAGCAACATTAGATGCGGTGATGAGCCTTGAGGAAAGAACAGGACTGACCAGCATGGGCCATGATTAAGACAGCCTGATTACGTTCGAACGTCAGCGCAAGGTGGAAGGAATACACTAATCTAGGGGCTTACGAAGGAGACGGCGAGCATCCTTTGTGTCGCCCCATTAGTCACTATCATTCCATTGAAGAACCCAGTCATGAGAAGCTTGTTGTGCTGAGCGGACGGAACGGCTCACAGCAGAAAATCATCCGAGCGAAGAACCTAAACATATAATGAGGGGATGAGACTGTGAAGGAAAATCAGGGGATGGTGGGACGTACACTTGGACGCAGAAGCATATAGCCACCCCAACGGCGATGCCTGACTGAGAAGAAGGGAGTTGGCTGGCGTGTGGTAGGGGTTCATAGGGAGGGAACTCACATACACGGACCTATAGCATCCACGGTGATGAGTACACTAGTAAACTTAACATAAGAGGACAGAGGGACATACCATTCACCATCTATGAGCAGCATTGGGTCCGAGTAGGACTTGGCCTAAGGTGCTGGATCAGCGTGACGACCGGTGATGGGGGTATGGACGAGGCGTACCAGGTAATGGTACTCCGTATGGCTGACTGTAGGAGGCGGTTGATATATCTGCGGCAACGTCTGATGAGCAGGAGTACTCACTGAAAGCAGCATGCAGGGTACTCAAGAGCCTAAGAGATGATGTGCGCTTTGAGAAGGCTGGTAGAAGATAGAGAGTCGGTACTGGTTTTCTACGTACCAGATCCAAAGAACCTGTAAAGAGAGGCGTCAACGGGGATCACATACGCTATCATGCGAACGCAGACGGACCGTCAGCTTGATGGATTTCGGATCCCTAGTGTAGTTCATGAAGTACATGTACGTCTGGTCCGCGAGGAAGAATTAAACGTGAGCATATATAGACGTAGACGCATAGATAGACAAAGCAGAAAGACGTACCTGGAGAGTAGCCAGTCCGTACAGAACCAGCAGAATTTGCGAGCAGATGAGGGATGCACCTAAAACACGGCAAGCGACTCAGATCCCCTCCTTCATCGAGCGTTACCGGAGACAAATGTCTGACCGTAAGTCTCATCGAACATCGCCTGCGTGACTGGCGTGATACGGTCAGGAAGCGACATCGCTAGCAGTCTACTTGGTATCCCTTGGGCTGTTACACTTGATGCTTCTGAGAAAGGACGGTACGGAGACGGGCGACGGTATTTGTGCGTTTCGCAGCGCGAAATCCTGGTGACTGAGATAAGAGGAAGGGACACGAAAGGTGATTCTAACGCAACTCACAGGTTACGCGTTGCATGTACTTAATCCCCACAGCAAAATTGCGACAGCAGATCGGCCTTGCTTGGGACGGTCCTCCGCTCTACTTGAGGTACTGCGTCGGTCGCCTTTGAGTAGCCACGAGCAGAAACGAAAGCGACGATGATGGGAAAGGAACGAGGGGGGAGGAAGAAAAAAGCGGTTGGGGTTGTGGGCGCGTGTGTATCAATTTCCCCAAGACAACGCTAGTCCATCTATGGGAGTAAATTAAAGTTTTGCCGTTTTCTCGGTGACCCTGTCTGTGCTCTAGATCGACGTTGCATCGTGAAAGGAGATGGCTGACAAAAGGTTCCGTGGTCGAAGCGAGGCCAAAGTCCATTTGGCTCACGATTTGAGGCACACGATTTACGAATAGCGGTACCCGTGTCACGCTGGGAAACCCACGAAGACTATCTATGGAGAATCGCCGAACGTCTGAACGAATCTGCAACCCGGTCTCATTGAATTGTCAAATAAGAACCTTCAGAAGTGAGTGTTTGTCACGGTGCTCTATCAAGTCGCTCGACGAATCGATACGCTGTGATTCGGGGGAGTTTGATGACTGATGCATGATGCATTGATGGCCTATCAGATACGAATCAGATGTTGGGTAGCCAGATGCATGGCTCCGCACGCTATCTGATACTTATATAAGCTTGACCGGCACCTCCGCTACGCTGCGTCCAAAACACCAAACTCTGCCTCTGATAACTGTAACCGTGCCTCCGATGGGCCATGGCTGATGACCCTTGTGTCAGAGCTTGGTGGGAATCCGTCGGACTTTAGGTGTGCGTGTTTCGAGGATCTCGTACCTGGGAGCATCAAGCAAGCTGGAGAATCGTTTCTGACGAGGAAGAATAAGCATTGTGGGGTATGATATGTGAGATCTTGATAAACGAGTCCAACTCTGACCGTGGCGAAAACAAGAGCGCCTAGATAAGATTTGGAGGATTGAATATATAGCGTTGGGGGGCCTCAGGCCTTGGTCGTTCCTTGAGCTGAACCGATATCTTCACGCTTTCCCCAAACCACCATCCAGTACTTCAAGCAGATGGATCGCATTCGCAAGCCCAGATCCTTCCTATCAAGCGATTGTGTGCGTTGCATTTTGTTTCTGGATGTTTATTCAAGTTGATAAAACATGCATTAGATGTACGATAAATGTGATGATCTGCTCTCAACAAACAGACACAGTGAGGACGAGCTAGCCGAATACACTCAAAGATGCCCAATACGGCTCTTCGATCTCCATGAAATGAAACTGGTCACCCGTGTTGGGTTGGCTAATCATATCTCTGCAGAACTTGAAGATCGAAACATACAACTTTCTTGGCAATGGGATGAATGCATTGATAGAGTGTTCAAATACGCGATTCTCTCTCACCGGTGGCTTCAAGAAGAGGTCGATATCGCTGATCTCGCAAGATTTGCGGAAGGCGGTGATATAGAGGGCAAGGCAGAATCAAAGAAGAAACTTGATGGTTTCTTTTCGGCGCCTCGGGCGGCTGGTTATCGGTTTGTGTGGTTCGACACTGGCTGTATCGACCAGCGCATCGGCCCAGAAGTCGATGAATCTATCCGTGCCATGTTTACATGGTACCGCAACGCACATGCGTGCTTTGTGTACCTCGGCGACACCACGACACTGGCCGATGTACGGGATGACGGGTGGTTCAAACGTGGCTGGACGCTCCAGGAACTCCTGGCCCCGACGAGGCTTCTCTTCTTCAATAAGGATTGGCATCGAGTGTCAGCGCTCGGCGGCAAATTCGACTTCGATCGAGGGTTGCCTGTTTGGATTGATGGCAGGTTACATCGGGAGCTGCTCAGTGGGTCAGGTGCGACTGATTGGATTTGCCTTGCACAACCATGAAAAATTGAAACCTGATCATAGGCATCCTGTACATAGGGGGTTACGCAACCACGCCCTCGGCTGACCATGCTTCCCGAATGTTCGAGTACCTTCGTAATCGACGCACCACTCGTCCCGAAGATATGGCTTACTGCCTTATCTCCCTTCTCAATGTCCACATGCCAATTGCCTACGGGGAAGGTGCAGGACGTGCCTTTTATCGTCTACAGCTTGCGTGCTTGCAGGACAGTGCAGAACGGTCCATCTTCAATTGGGACAATAGAAACCACCTGCCTAGCCACTGGAATTCGATGCTAGCAAGCTCTCCACAAGCGTTCAATGGGCAGCGGGAAGACTTGGTATTCCCTACGATCCGTTTCAATATCTTCGATGCTTCTTCCCAAGTTGACGTATCCTTTACCGTCAATAATGGTGGCATACGCATCATGATGTGTCTATTTGACCTTGGTTCCCCTTCCATTGCCAAAACCATGACCTTCGACCGAGATGACGGTACAGAGTGGGCGTACATCCCGTGTCACTTCAAGTGTTTTGGGCAGACTTTAGGCACAATTACTTTGTTCGCTCACCCCTTCCACGTTTCCGCCGACAGTTGCAAACAATTGACTGTTAGTATCTATGGATGGAGCGGTCAAACGTCGTACGGGGTCTTATTAGAACAAGGAAATGACACTTCACGGGCTGGGTATAAGCGATGCTCATGGGGCGAAGTTGTAAAGCTTCCGACAGCGGACGAAATCCTCAAGAGTGGTATCAAGCCCCAGTGGGTATATATTAAATAGTCACTAGGCACTGGTAGCTCAATTCTCGAAGAAATTGTATTATCCGTTTAGAAGGAATCGATGGGTACATTCAGTATTCTGGAAGGAAGACTCCGGTTACACGTAGAGGATCAAAGGTTTGAATAAGTACCAAAGCACGATGAGTGGTAATGAACTCAAGGAAATTCCAGCTGAGAGAGGGTCAAACCCTTTGTAAGCTAGAAGCGGACACGGGCAGGGTGATACGATACATTGACGACAAGCTTATAGCAACGCACAGTAAGTAGAGGAACGTAACTGGGTATCAACACCGTACCTGACATATCCATAACTTATCCATAATGTTATCGTAGCGAAATTGGCCAGGGATGAGAACATGAAACCGTCCGACGACGAAAGTAAATACGTGAACGGAAGGTAGAAAGGTAAAAGGAAGAAAGTACATCCTCAAAAGCAATACCATACGTACGAATGATGATAACGATGGCATCGAAGGAAGGAGCGCAAGCGAAGAACCGACGAGGGAAAAGAACGAAAAAGTATGAATGTCAAACACCAATATCATGGCGGTCTCGGCTGCGGATGTTGCGAATAAACATACCCTCCCGGTATCGTCGACGACCCAGGTAGATTTCCACTCATCATCGGCGGCGGCGGACTCATAATATGCAACGGCGACATCAACAAGCCATGTGCACTATAAGTCTGCCCCGGCGGACCTCCTNCCCCCTGGTCCACCCTGCTGCTGCATCAACTGACTACCCCCTCCGCTCTCTGCCTGGCTCCCATTGACGTTCACCACGTTCGGGATAGGCGAATCGTGCGATCGAGCGATAACGATAGGCTGCTGCTGCTGCATCTGTGGTTGGCCAGGATGATACTGTTGCATCGGCATCGGCGACGCAAATGCTTGTGCCATTGGATACGGTATCAAGGCTGGTGCGTAGACCACAGGCTGAGTGGCGTACCCAGGAGGAGCGTTCAGAGCGTTCATAGACGACATGTGGGGCATATGGTGCATAGATGTTTGATGCATAGGTGGTATAGGTGGTACAGGTGGCGGAGGCGAATGATGTTGTCGTCGCTTATGGGTTCGATGTCCTCCATCTCGTGCTGGAGGTGACCGAACGTTGGAGGATGCGGTACTATCAGAGATACGCTGGTCGTGGGGATGACGGCGGGGCGAAGCAGTGGATGTTGAGGTTATATTTTCACGACGGCGAGGAGGTGGAGAAGATATGGTATGGTCAGATGATGAATGGGGACTCCTTCGTTCCCTATCCCTATCCCGGTGTCTGTCCCTATCGTGTTCGCGGTCCCTAGCCCGCCGTTGGTCATGTTCATCACTATGTCTCCTCCTCCTCTCATATTCCCTCGACCTATCACTCCCACTGCCCAGCGTATGGGTCCTCGACGAACGACTGTCCGTGTATCCACTCGAAGACGGACCTCCACCCGTCAAATCAACATCAACGGAATGCTTTTGCCCTTCAGGAAGCACATCGTAGTACCATCGAGTAGGTTTCCTCCAATTCACTGGTTCATCCACAACGATGATTCTCTTCCCGCCTTTTGAAGGACCCTGAGCACGAGAATCCGCGCGTGCATGAGGTTGGTAGTCGTCTGTAATACGATGTCGACGAATCCACGGCAACTTTGCGAGGTCTCTGAAGAACTGCTGAAGCTTCAATGCTCCGTTCTTCGTAGCAACAGAATCAGCATCGGCTCCTCGCGGCATACTGCGGTAGTCTTTCGTGGTCTGCAAATTCGGTTGGTAAACCCCGTCTTCATCGTCTTCGTCGACCCCTCTTCGTGCACCACCACCTGATCTTCTTCGTCTGGTTTCCCTTCTTCCCGGGCTACCACTACTCCTGCCAGACCTCCCAGTATTCTCCGTGGTATACGTACGATCAGCAGTCGACTGACTTGTCTGAGTCGTACGGGTATCCCTCCTCCCATGTCCACGATGCAGAGTTTCCACCTCACCCTCGCTGTGTACCCTCCTCCTCGGCGTATCAGCATCGTGCCGCATAATACTCGTATGCCTCGTAGACGGAAGAGGATGTTCGCTTTCAGTCCTTGGACGGGAGAACATGGAGTCCCTCCTCTGGATTCCATCTTCAGAATCAGACGGAGGGTGGACGCTGACGCGGAGACTGGGTCTACGGCCGATTGGTGTTGGGGTAGAAGCATTAGATGGTGGAGGAGATCCGGGTTCGTGTACTTCGGGGATGGGCATTGAGATATGGTCGCCGCCGCCAGCAAGAGTGCCAGGAACGGTGGTGACAGTAGGAGCCGTCGTCGTACCGTATGGAATAGCCGTAGGCACATGGTTCGTCACCGGCGTCGAAGGTTGTGATGAATATTGCGGTGGTCGTCCGACAATCCCTCCTCCCGGCGTCGTAACGTCATCCGCATTACTCGGCCCAGCACCATCCCCATCTTCCACGACCAAATCCTCATCATCCAACCTCGTAATCTGCCTCCCACCTCTAATCGACTCTTTCTTCTTCAGCTTCTTCGACTTTCCCCGTAACAGCCCCATGAAAAATCCCCCAACGAAACCTCCGCCGCCTTTCTTCTTCCTCGCGTTCCTGGGAGCTTCGACCTCCATTGGATGAGGATATACCGCGCCGTTTCCATCGAGAAGAGCCGGTGTCGATGAAGAAGCGAGTGGATGTGGAGGAGGCGTACGCGGAGGAGGGACAGGCGGTACAGGAACCCGAGGAATACCATACCCATTCCCATCTCTCGCGATACCCTCCGCATCAATGTTCATATACTCCTCCTGCGCATCAAATCCAGTCGGCGGTCTCCCAAACGCCAACGATCCAACCTCCGAACGTCCTCGAGCAATCGGTGCCGGTGGTGGGATGTTGATTTGACCCGGAGGTGGTGGAGCTCCATGACCGACCCCGTTGGCGTAGTGGTGGTTGGCGTTGGGTAGGAAGTGGTTATGATGCTGTTGAGAAGGCGCACGTGGGAATTGACTGACCCATGATGGTTCTCGGGTTCGAGGACCTCCAGCGCTGGGTGTTCGATGGCTATAATGCGAAAGGTAATGTTGACGTTGTGCTGCAGTAGTAGCGGGATGGTGGGGGTATTGATCATGCGCGTCGAGATCGGGTGGTCGACTGTATGGTGCTTGAGGCGGTGAAAGGGTGCTGTCGACCTCGCTCATGGCCGTTTGCTTTGACCGATGATTATCGGGTTTCTAGCGTAGATGAATTGGTAGGAGCGTTTAGATTATGCGCTTGTGGTGGAGGAAGGGATAATCGAGTAGAGGTGACGCGAGCTATTGCATAGGAGGGGAGTAAGAGGTCGGAAGGGGAGCCTGGTCGTATGGGTTACACCCGAAAAGCGTTTGGAAGACGCGTGCCATGAAGGCTCGTCATGACGAGAGGCTGGGTGCAAGGACATTTGAACGGTCCTCCACCCAACCGCCACGAACGGGAGAAATATGATGCACGTGTTGAACGCGTGTACCGGTGAATGAGGTGAAGGTCGTGGTCGTAGTTATCAAATCGCTTGGGCGACGAAAACCATCCACGATAAACCTTGGCTGGTGAGCGTAGGCGTTTCGCGCTGCCGTTCGAGTGGTGGTGACGGATTTGTTGGCAGGAAGAACTAGGGAAGATAGTGATGATGGTGGTGGTCGAGGTATAACTGAGGCATCGTGGTTGCAGCATTGATGTAATCGAGTCTCGGACAATGCGTTCGATGAAAAACGCGTGTCCTGAGCGTGGCCATGAAGTGAGTGTGATGAGCGGGAAATGCGTGATACAGCTAACGGAAACGCCAAAGACGCAGGCTGGTCCATCTAGGCTGGGTAACAGCAGAGCCGATGAGCTACAGCCGCAGTTTTCGTCCGCAGATCTGAACGCGACTTTCGATCAGAGACCGAGGCATCATGGTTAGGCTGATGAGTTGGGCGTACCTTGAAGCAATATACCAGCCCAAGGGATGCCGACACTTCGTTCTCAGGTACATATCCCATGGTCCAAGGGACACGTCGTCATCGTAACGCTGATTCGAGTCCTATATACATCATGAAGGATGTTCGTGATTGACAGAAGAAGCCTGGACGCACCGAGACGAGCGAATACTAGTAACATCACTGAAACTCCTATCGTCCGCGGAACGGGGGGACCTCTGGCGGCACTAGGTCAAACGAAGCGTGGAAACGGCCAGATGTTATCGAGCAGGATACCACCGGTGGGATCCAACCGAACGTTCGATATGTAGGCTGAGTCTGTGTTTTCGTGAGACGGTGTAGGCTACGGAAGCAATAGTTGAGCGTATCGAGTTAGAATCGCGCAGAAATACCGGAGGGATTTCAACGGATTCGATAATGGCTTCCAGTCGTCCGTCGCAGAGAAAATTTCGTGCTCCTTCCAACGCTCGTCGTAGTTGTAGGGGAAATCGTCGAAGTGGCGTTCCATTGAGGATGATGACAAGACACGTCATACACATCGATCTCCACGGGTTTCTTGGACATAAAAAAGTGGGACGCGGAGGAGGGCGACCTGATGGAAGAAGGAATGAGATTAAGCGCCGAACGCTTGGAGTTCCACGGTGCTGTTAGGAGTGCCCCTGAGGTACTGAGTGGCCAACGAACAATGGTGGCCACAGTTTGGCTAAGCGCCAGTCTGTCCTTCGTTCTCTCCCATCCACATCTTTGGAATCAACGAGACCATGGTGAGATCCCTTTCCCCACTCTTAATACGTAAATTAGTTGTCTCACTCTGCACACAGCCTCTAGTCGCTCCAGAAAATTTCCACCACTCCATCGACGCAAATATTCGTGACCTTGAAGATGCTTCGCTGAAGTCTCGTCGAAGCAGCGCAAGCCATATATGCCAGCTCCCGGACGAAATTCTCTCTATGATCTTCGTCTTAAGAATGAACGACGCGCTAGAGTCGTCGAGTTGCCCCCGGAGGTCGGATTGGCTGAACGTCTCTGCATTGGTTTGCCGGAAATGGCGGCAAATCACTCTGGATACACCTTCGCTATGGTCGTACATCGACTTCGCCAACCTCGAGTTCGCAGAGACTATGCTATGTAGGGCAAAGGCTGTACCCATCAGCCTGAAGATCGTCGTTCCAGATACCTCTGATCTTGACGAGGAAGATAGCGACGACAACGGGTCGGACTTGGGGGAACTCGCTATGAAGACCATTTCTGGGAAACACCTACGCGAGCTTGATATCGAGTCTTCGGTTTGGGCAGAAATACTGCGTCTTCTAGTCCACCGACCAGGTCTCTCAGCGCGGTTTCTACGGCGTCTCAAGTTGACCTGTCGCGACCCAGACATGGACGACTTTGTCCTCCCTGCCAAATGGCTTTGGTACGACATGCCCTCCCTACGGCACCTCGAGCTCATAGACGTACCACCACCCACGCACTTTGACAAGGCTTCAAACTTAGTATTCCTAAAGATTCACACTTCCCAGCTCATTTCAGTGGAGGAGACTCTCGACCTCTTGCACCACATCCCGCGCGTCGAGGAACTCTCGGTTGCGCTAATATATAGCGGCGAACGCCACCCAGCGCAATGGTGCGCCAAAGGCGTGAGCCTACCAAATCTGCGATCACTCGAACTACGAGCACTCGACGTTCTATCGGCTAGCATCTTCCACTTCCTTGAATTCCCTGCGTCTGCCTCGGTATCACTCAGTTTCGACACCCACCCGATTTCCCATGCGTCAGAGTATTCGTTCTTTAACATTGTAGACGTCTGGTCTCGCTTTGCGCAGTGCCATACCCAGCCAGAGCTTTCCGCGGAGTTCTCCAGTCACCATCTCTATGAATCCTTCATACTTTCAATCTTCAAAGGAGCCTCTGTTGAAAAGGAACAGAAACCCGTTCTACAGCTGGAATGCCCCTTCCCGCTGGGATACTCCATCTTCCCAATCATCAAGACTATATCATCCAGAGTTAGAGCATTAACTCTTGTTGAACTGGATGCCAGGGGAAACACCTGGCGCACGTTGTTTTCCCATTTCCCAGATATCCAAAGAGTTACCTTCAAGAAATGTGATTTGAGGATTCTTGACTTCCTTCTTCCCCCACGTTCTGCTCGCCAATCCATATTATGGCCAAAATTGACCGACTTGATCATTTCGCACTATGAAGCCCGAGATGGTGCGCACATCACCAGTCAACCAACCCCCAGGGGACACTTCGGCTCGCTTCTTGGTCTTTTAAAGGCGCGGCCTATTCAAAATGTGAAAGTTTCTGAAACGACTACGACCGATGGGGTGATAGATCAGTTTCGCGAAGATCAAGTCCGTATCCACTGGGAGAATGTGAGAGTGATCAGGAAGAATGCGTTAGATGTGGGCGATGATTGTGACAACAACGATGATGAAGAATCCAGTTGAATTCTGTCCACATAAGTATCCCTTCATGTAGATCCGATTTATGCTCTCTTTGTTATATCTGACTATAGTTGGTTTGTGTTATCGTGGTATAAACTCATTCCTTGGGCAAAGAAAACGGTGATGAGGAATTACCAATGTCGAGAGGCTACGATTTCAGGACGACAAGGAGGAGGTGAAGATATAGTATGATCAGAGGAAGAATGCCGGCTCCTCCTCTCCCTATCCTTCTCCCTATCCTGATGGCCCTCTACCTATCGTGTTCACAGTCTCTAACCCTCCGATGGTCTCGTGCGTAGGTTAGATATTGGGCTGGTAGACCCCGTCTTCAGCTTCATCATTGTCTTCATCATCAACCCCTCTATCACCACCACCTGCTCTCCTCCGTCTAACCCCTAGACTACCACTACTCCTCCCAGACCTGGTAGAAGCATTAGATAGTGGAGGAGATCCGGGTTCATGAGCCTCTGGAATGGGCATGGGGATATGGTCACCCCCGCCGCCGACAGTTCCAGGAACAGTGGTAACAATGGGAAGAGTCGTCATGCCGTATGGAATAGCGGTAGGAGATTGATTGGTCACAGGCGTCGATGGTCGTGATGAACATTGCGGTGGTCGTCCGATAATCCCTCCTCCCGGCGTCGTAACTTCATCAGCATTACTCAGCCCAGCACCATCCCCATCTTCCACGACCAAATCCTCATCGTCCAACCCCGTAATCTGCCTTCCCCCTCTAATCGACCCTTTCATCTTCAGTTTCTTTGCCCTTTCCCGCAACAGCCCTATGAGAAACCCGCCAACGAAACTACCGCCTTTCTTCTTTCTCGCGTTCCTGGGAGCTTCGACCTCCATGGGATGGGGGTATACCGGACCGTTATCATTGAGCAGAGCTGTAAGTGTTGACGAGGACGCGAGTGGTTGGGAAGGAGGAGTACATGGAGGAGAGACAGGAGGGACAGGAACTCGAGCGATACCATGCCCATTCCCATCTCTCGCGATACCCTCCGCATCTATGCTCATATACTCCTCCTGCACATCAAACCAGTGGTTATGATGCTGTTGAGAAGGCGCATGTGGGAATTGACTGACCCATGACGGTTCTCGGGTTCGAGCACCTCCAGCGCTGGGTGTTCGATGGCTATAATGCGAAAGGTAATGTTGACGTTGCGCTGCAGTGGTAGCGGGATGCTGTGGGTATTGATTTTGATCGTCGAGATCGGGTGGTGGACTGTATGGTGCTTGAAGCGGCAGTGAAAGGGTGCTGTCGGCCCTGCTCATGGCTGCTTGCATTGACCGATTATCTGGTGTCTAGCGTAGATGAATTGGTAGGAGCGTTGAGATATGCGCTTGTGGTGGAGGAAGGGACAATCGAGTAGAGGTGACGCGAGCTATTGCATAGGAGGGAGTAAGAGGTTGGAAGGGGGAGCCTGGTCGTATGGGTTACTCACGGAAAGCGTTTGGAAGACTGGGTGCAAGGACCTTTGAGAGGTCCCCTACCCAACCGCCACGAACGGGAGAAATATGATACACACGTTGACCGCATGTTCCGGTGAATGAGGTGAAGGTCGTGGCGGGGGTTATCAAATCACTGAGGCAGCGAGAAACCTCACGATGAACCTTGCTGGTGGGCATACTCGTAGGCATCTTGAAGGGGCTGACTGAGAGGCGATGGATTGCTTGGATAAAAGGAATCGGTGTCGATAGAGATGATGGTGGTTCATGGTCGAGGTATAACTGAAGCGTAGTGGTTGTAGCATTGACGAAATCGAGCCTCGGACAATGGATACAACGAAAAACGCGTGGTCTGAGCGTGGTCATCATGCCAGTGTGTTGACCTAGCAAATGCGTGATACTTCTGACGGGAGTGTCGAAGGTGCAGGATCATCCGTCTAGGCCAGGTATGTAGAGCAGTCCGTGTTGTCGGTCAAACGAAGCTCGGACCATGAAGACTGGAGGCCTACCATTGAACCCATAGACACAACTTGTACATACTCAACGAGATCAAAGTGCCGCAAGACCTCTTCCAAACCAGACCGTGATTGCTGAGCATCATAGTCAAGCCTGCTCGAGGCATCGAATATTCTCAAAGATGTACTTGTGTCCACCCAAAGCCGGATGGAATTTGTCACTTGAGATCTTCCGTACCAAAATTTTCGTAGAAACACTCCAATTTGAAGTGAGTGAGCCTTGCAATCGTGATAGAAGGTGGGTTACGCGGACGTGGGGAGGGGATGCAACCCAGACTCGTCGTTGTAGGCGAGAAAAATATGGGAAGATGACGGCCAGAATCCCAAAGATGGATTGTGTGATTCTGAAATGGAACGACGTCGATATTGACTACCCGAATGATTTTATGAACGGTGCAAGGGGTGGTTGTCGCATGAGAATGGGTAACAAGCGAGCGAAAATTTGAACTCAGAGGAGACGTAACAAGGCAAGGAGTATCATAAGCAATAGAGAGATTATATCAGTTGCGGAAGATCCACAAGACGGGGTACCTAAGACGGGGGGACGCGTAGAGTACGCAAGGTAGCAAGTTTTTTCATACAGAAAAAGACTGTAGCGTAGAGCAGATATTGAGAACGTGAGCCGTAACGACCCTGTGTCCATGTCCATTCGGTAACGCAAAAGATGATCCGACCCTCTCAGGTACAGTTCTAACCACCACGAAATCAAACGATAAACGTTAAACGTCCAAGTCCGTCATCAACCAGCTTTGGTCCTCTCCCGATCCACACATATCCTGTCCTTACTCCAGTCCAATCTCCAAAGCAACAGCTGAACTCGCGAATGGAGTAACGCTGCGGGTGGATGAACGAAGTAGCAGCACCTCAAGTCGACCAGACTCGCAGGAGCGACGCCGGAGGTGGTAAAGATCCGTTGATGACGACCACGGCGGACGGATACGATATCAAGCTTCAAGTGTCATGAATTGGCCGGCATGGTGTCATCGTAATCGCAAGAATTGCAAACAACGTCGAAATCGATGGGAATTCCTCGGAGGAGGAGGGGACGGTGTTCTGTTCGAGTTCGATTGCGTGGAGGGTGGGACACCCTAATCTCGACCACAGTACCATGGCTTCCTGGACCAAGCGAGAAGGATAACGACACTTCTTCGGCATCCTCTCCGACTCGAGTTATCGCACATCCACTGCACCGAGGATTCGTTCTTCATCGTCGTTGCAGCCATCGTCCACTCACAGCTCGCTCCCTTCCTCCACGGTATCCAAAGCCAGAGAAGCCGCCGAGCTTCGGGGTGCAGCAGCGGTGTTTGTACTTGAGGACGTCGTTGAGGCGGCCTTGCGACGACGAGGTATGTACCTGCCACCAAGAGACTCGCCTTCGAGCTTCAAGCGTCATGTGCGGTCGATGCTGTCATTGAACCCGCGGTTATTACGAGTGCGATTGCGGTTGCTGGTGAGACATGAGGATTGTGTCTTGGCGATGGGGGAGGATGCTGCTCCACGCGAGCACCATGGCGTCAAGGGTACGACAGTATAACCGGAAACACCACACGTATTCCCAAACGGCGTCTCCTGCGAGTTCCAAATAGCATGTATTCACGGTCAATCTGCGAGTTGGGCGGGGAGGTGAGCTCATGCGAACGGGATAAGATGAAGAGTACGCACCAGCAGCGTGAACGATGAAGTGACGTTTCCCTATTACTGATCCTCCATGATGCATGAACCCTCGAGCTGCAAGGGCGAGGGTACCAAATTGCCCATTAATTCACTTCTTCTACCGGTCCATATCCCACCCGAAGCGCGGTGTCGACAGTTCGTGTCGCATGAGTCTGAGTGTTGACGGTGGCCTGGACGAGTGGTTGGTAGTGTGACAGGCAGACCTGTAGGACGACGTGGACGAGAGGGCGCTGCTCGCCGTGCAGATGGGAAGTATTTCCAGCGAGGCGAACAACGAAGCAAACGGAAGATGGATAGAGGCGCGCGGAGATGGTACCCCAAGCTGATCTTGGTCGGCACAAGCTATGGAAATGGACGATGTATCAAGCTGGCAGGGAGCCAGTCAGGTCGAAGTCTGATAGAAAGAAGTGAATAAACCTTCAACAAGAAATGAAAGAAACACACCGACGAGTCAGCCATCAACCGGCAACCACACAATCGCGCTTGCTCTCGCGCGAACGCAATCCGTTTCCACCCGTCGAGAGAACTTGAGGCAACTTATTGATATCCAACACGACGAATCGTAGCATATACGGCTGGATTAATGGTGCATGTATCTTCTACGCCACTGAGGGGAGTTCAGGTCACTCTGCATACCCGTCGACAGCGAATGGTTTCTTCAGAGGACTTCTTCCGTGAAATATCGGGGAAGGGCTGACGCAGGATCAAGGGTAAGCGAGGTAGAAGGCTGGAAAAGTGGCTTGAGTACATGTAAAACCAGGAACCAAGCAATGAACGTACAAACTGGGGGGATCTCNGGGACTCTCGAGTCTCATGGGGTCACCAACATTGATCATGGCCCGTTCGCCGACCGAGAACGCCTGCGAGATATGTCAGAGAAAGCATCTCTATGGCGTTGTGAACAGAAGATTCCGAGGCTTGTGAAGGTGGTAGGGAGTGAGCGGCATCGCGAATGGAACTTGCGGTCGAGGAGAAAGGATACATCCCATTTGAGCGCTTGAAGCCATGGAAACAGTGATGAGTCAGATTCCTTGGCGATTCAGGAGCACTCCTTTCTCGCCAACCGTCATGTCACCACCTCCACCAGGAGTGTCGGGGGACGCAAGTCATAGTTTAGTCAAGCGTGAGGTGTGTTCTATACATGAAATCCCTTCAGGACATCTCAGTATCTCCCAGCTGCCACCCGAAATCATTGACCTAATCATCACGGATTACACCAACGCCCTCGAAGATCGTCGACCCATCCGGCACCTTCTGCTCGTGTCTCGACTATTTTACTCCATCTACGCTCCAGTCCTATATGAATCGCTGTATCTGACAGATTCAGACGAAGATGTGCCTCGTGAACACGCGCCGTGTACCATATTGACACCTCACCACCTTTCCGAGCTCCAAGTCGCTCTCTCAGCGAAAATGGGTCTTCCCAAGCTCATTCAGAAATTCTCAGTTCGCGAGGAATTTCAAAAAGAACTCACCCCGCCAGAATGTGCAGCTCTTGAGCTGATTTTCGCGTCTCTTACCAGCCTAACAAGGCTATACATCCCATCGATCCCGGGACCACCATCCAGTCCGCCAAGACCCATTCCAAAGACGACAGAGTTATCTCATCTCACTTATGCCTCACGATGGATGAAGTCTCCCATCACCACCTTCCTCGAAACACAGCGATCTCTGCAATATCTTTCCTGTGTGCACCTCAACTGGGACGATTTCTGCAGCATATTCTCTCCACGCTTCTCCGGCCTACCCAACCTCCACACGCTCGAATGCAGCCAAGACACATTTTGCAGGGTCTCATTGGCAGAGTTCCCCGCACTTGAGCATGTCATTGTGCAAATGTCGACCAGGCTTTTCCCTGTAACCAATCAAGACTTTCTTCCCCGCTTGCGGACACTGTATATCACCTGCAAACCATCCGAGAATCTTTTCGAGCTGTTGAGGTCCCTCGAGCGCATTGAGTATCTTTTCACAGGGCTTAGAAATGTAGCAGTAAGTGGTCCTCACCCAACGGTGGTATCAGCGATTTCTCATTGCAGATTTTCCAGGTGATCGAATACAATCCTCTCCCAGCTCTGTTGGACATCCCCTCAAAAGAGCTCAAGTACATCTACCTTCGACCGATTCGATTCTACGATGACTCGTTAATCGTGCACCGTTTATTCAATGCGCATACGAACCTTGTCATTGTCGACGTCTGTTCCACCAGACCTGACCCATGCGTGACCGAATCCATCTTAATCGTTACTCGATATGTGAGACTTGGGCAGAGTGGTGAGGGAAAAGGATTTGGTGTGTTGAAGAAGTTTAGCGTTCCGCAACCCAAAGTCTTCGAATCGTGGTGGGAAGTTGCAGAAATACAGGATGATGTTGAGGAAGCCCGTGGTAAGTAGTTCCGTCCAGCGTGTTCTCATTTTTCAGTGTGTTTGACGAGAATCATACCGGTCTGCATTTGACGCTAGTCGATGGGACGTCGTACTTGGAACGATGTTGTCCTAGTCGCTGAGAGACCATGTTGGGGCCACGGTTAGTTGCATGTCTCGCGACCGAGTGACATGGATGTTTCCAAGAAACGGGAGAATCAAAGTTTCTGTATGTGTAGGATAGGTATGCACGTATGTTTCCACAAACAGTACGAGTTGTGTAAGCCATGCAAGGGAGGACATGAGGAAGAAACGAAGAGGAATGAGATATAAGTAATGAAAAACGAGGGGAGAGACACGAACCCCGAAGGGAGAAATGAGAAACGGCGGGAGTTGCTTGTCGTTTCTGATTCTTTACTTAGCGTCTTATAATCCATGCTGTGGACTAAATCTGTACTCTTTTTCGCGGACGAACCATGTACCCAAGAGGCAGCACGTTTATGTATTGCCTTCGAGGCCATCATGTAGAGTAGAGTACGACCTCCGTGATGTCAACTTGGGTCGCGAAAATGAGCTGAATATCTTCGTTCTCGGATTCAGGGACCGAGGAGAGGAGCATCCTAGTACTCTCCCCAAGCGACGGAAGTGGCGGACGAGTTATTGAGAAAAGACATCCCCCATGTTCGCATTGTTCGACATCGATCCTGAGGCTCTCAGGGTCGAGTCGATTCACAATGGTGGTCGGAATCTGAATATGGTAAGTCAGAATGGTTGAACCACAGCTCGAGCGCTGGTTTAGCGCCAGGCCACACCTTCGTTCTCTCCCCTTCACACCGTCTCAAATAACGAAGCCATGGTAATTCCCCGTTCGTATTTCTTCCCAGATAAAGATCTAAACTGCTTCATTCAGCCTGTAGAAGTTCCAGAAGTTTCCAACCGCTCGATTGACCGCAATATTCGTGACCTCAAAACTCAGATTCGAGCTTTGAAGAGTGGTCGAAATCAAAAAAAGCTACATCAAACAGCTCCCAGACGAGGTCCTTTCAATCATCTTCATCTACCGAAGAGACGATACGCCCCAGTCCTCCGGTGCCACCTGGAACTTGGATTGGCTGACAGTCTCAGCGGTGTGTCGGTGCTGGCGACAAATATGTCTTTCCACACCTTCGTTATGGTCATACATCGACTTGGCCAACCTCGAATGCGCGCAAGCGATGATGGAAAGATCAAAGGCAGTTCCACTCAGCCTCCGAATTCTCCTCGCTTGCGATCCAGGAGATGAGAAGCGTTGGGAACTCGCTTGCGAGGCTCTTTCCAGAAGCTCACTACGGGAGATTGATATCCAGTCGCCCGATCGCGAAGAGATACTGGAGCTTCTAGAGAGACGACGATGCCGATCAATCCCACTTCTACACTCCCTCAAGATCGTCTGTCTGACACGAGGAGACGGGAACGACGAAGAAGATGAAGATGAACACCTCCGACGCGAGTGGCCTTGGTACGACATGCCATCGCTTCGACGACTTGAACTCGACGGCGTACCACTACCCACAGACTTCCACCAATTTCCAAACCTTCGAGTCCTCAGGATCAACCCTTCGAAGCTCATTTCGATCGAGGAAACTTTGGATATCCTGCAAGACATCCCTTACGTCGAGGAACTTTCGGTTGGGTCCTTACATAGCGGCCTTTCCCAGTTATCTCAACAATGCATTGAGACCGTCAACCTCCCGAACCTGAAGCGGCTGGAGATCCGGGGAAACGATGCTCTCTCAGCACGCATCTTGAGTTACCTCTCATTCCCTCCTTCCACCTCGGTTCACCTCAAGTTTGATTCAAGCCCACTCTTCCCACCAACAATCGACTCGTTTCTCCAAATTGTCAAAGTCTGGTCTCGCATTGCGAGAAACTTGTCTTCCGATTCAACCATCGACGCACCAGAACTCTCCGTTGAGCTATCCGTGAATGATACCACTCGAACTTTCGGGATTGTAGTCTTCCAAGACTCCGAAGCGTGTGGGACAGGTACAGGCCAACCGATACTCAAGTTGGAATACCCCCTTCGAAGGGAGATCCCTGTCCACTCGTTGATTAAAGCAGTATCTTCACGAGTCACCACTCTCACTCTGGTCAACCTCAAGAACTCAGACATCTGGGTCGACCTCCTCCACCATTTCCATAATATCCACACCTTGAAATTGATCAACTGCGACCTCTCAATCCTCGATACTCTCAGACCACCCCCGCTTCCTCGCCACACCTTGGTCCTCCCAAAGTTAACAACCTTGATCCTTTCGAACTATGCAATGGAGGACGACGCAAACCCCGCCTTCCATACATCCCCGAGCGGAGACCTTGTCTTGCTTCTTGCTCTTTGTATAGAGCGGGTCATTGAGCATGTCAAAGTCGTTGATACAACCATGACTGCTGGGGTTTTCAATCATTTTCGCTACAACGGAGTGCGCGTTGAGTGGTTGCGTACCAAGGTAGTCTGGACGGATGGATTAGACGCGTCCAGTGATTTGGAGGACGACAATAGTGATGATGATAATGAAGACGAGTATGAGTATGAGTCCTATTGACTGAGGCCCTCCGTTTCTGCTACAGTACATGTCCTGGAGTTACTGTCCATCTTCGTGGTCCGCAACTCATATTGGAATGAAGTAATGCTGTACTCTAGAGTATCATACGATCTCATTGTATTTACCGATTCGGTTCGAAATTTAGGTCCATACCCATACCTCCACCATCTCGCGCCGTTGTCCACGCTGTGTTCGCCCAGTCTAATACCACTCCTCCGTTTCGCCCATAGCGAGAAACCTCCTTGGACCAACACACTGCAATCCTGCGACAAGACAATTCTACTTGCAGAGACTTCGAAGGATCATACGAAACCTACAATAACGGACTGGCTACCATTCAGATGAACTCATTCACGCGACTTGAGGGGACATCCGTTGTATTGTCATTCAGAAGGGAGACATTGTCCGTGCTATGTACGCGACCACTTTACAGCAACAAGTTCCCGGAGACTTGTGACAGATTCCCTGTCAATTTCGCACTCCTTGATCACCACCTTCTTAATTGGCACCCCACCCTTTGTCCTCTCACGAAGAATCTTGACAAGGTCTTTGTAGGTCCGGTTTCGTCCTTCCTCATTGATGAACTTCATGCGTAAGAAATGGATGCAATCGAGTGTATGGTTGGGTGGAGATGACATATCTCGAGGCTTGCGCAGTGGGCGAAGAATTTGCGAATGACACGATTCAACCGACCTCTCGACAGGAAGTACATAGATGTTTTGAAACGCCTGGAGGTGAGGGCGAATGTGGGTTGGAAACAAAAGTGATGCATCTGTTAGAGGGCTAGCCATACAAGTACGAAGCGCACAAAAGTTAGCCCGATGGCAGTGACGATATCTAAAGATGTCCCATATTTGCGATCAAGGGGGGAATTAGAAGAGAGAAGTAGTCTTCGTGGGAAGATAGCTGTCGTAATTCTAAAAACCAATGCAGCGTCCCTGTATACAAAAGAAGACGAAAGCGTGTTGAAGATAACAGCAGCAGGTGCGTCGAATCTCGAAGGATGGAAAGGAAAGCGGGAAATAACGTCTATGAAGGAGGTGCGGTACCAAATTGAAGGGTACGGAAGGGGAGGTGAGTCCGTGAGGGAACTTAAAGCTATGGAAGGTTCGCGGTCCACTTCTTCCAAGACTACTTTCCTCAAACCGCCCGGCATCGTGAGCTTCCTACATCAGCATTGACGCTTCTACGGCGACAATGGTATCCAGCCGGACTTGAAATTTCCGCCTGCCTAGTCAGCGGCTTCCTCGCGTCGCTCTCCCGAACTAAATGCGAGATACCATTGTAGTCGTTGCTTACATCCATGCCGCTCGCGTTTTGAACAAGGACGAGTGCAGGGGTGGGACCAGCTCCAACAGCCGACATGTTTGCGCATTCGTCGTGGTGTTGGTGTTTAATGTTGGGGGAGACAGCCGCGTAGCCAGGCCAGAACTTCTCTAACTACACCCTGCGCCAACTCCTCCCACTGACCCAACACCGCTACTGACCCCGGCCTTGAATAGTTTAACGCTGGTTGGACTGATACTCGTAGCCGATCGTAGAGTTGTAGGGGATGTGGTAGGTGCAGTCGACGAGAATCGTGCGAGTGGGTTTCCGGGTGGGGATCCCTTGCTAGGAATTCTGCGTCGGCTGTTCGTGCTTGAGCTATTTCCGCTGAGTAGACCGATGACCCCATCCCACCCATGCCCATGCCCACGTTCGAACACACTCCAGGGCTGGCACCTGATCCTGATCCGATACCACCAAGTCCATGTCGTCGTTGCGGCAAGGACATGAGGGTGTTACTGGCCGAACCGTTGCCACTGAGATTGGGCCTTATCCTCAGCCAAAAATCCGCTCGAAAGGGGCTCTCCGTGTCGTCAATGTGGCAGGTCTGGTCATAAGATATTGCAGGGAGAGGGTGATGGTCCTGTGTATATGTAGGACGGGTACGAACGTCTGGCTTTGCGTGGGGAGGACCTGCGAAGGGACTGGATGGGAGAAGGTCTCCCTACTGCCAGCATTAGAGAAAATGATACGTAAAAGACAAGAAAACGCACCAAGCTCGAGCATGACATCCCCAGAGTCCTTCAGCATGACCAAAATCCCAAGTTCGCGCCTCCAAATCGTCCGATACGATGCTTCAGACGCTTGGAGACTTCCAGGAGGGTATGACGCGCAGCATCGTATACAAGCCGCGGGGAAGATGTATCCCGTGATTGTACATCGTCGAGAGCGATGTCCGCTACTCCTTCCAAGGAAGACGAAGAACTGAACGAGGTTGAACCATGGTGGACGAAGTCCTTAATTTGCAATGAGAGACTCGGACAGCGTGAGCTCGGTAGAAACGTGAAATGCGATTCGGTGAGCCTTCTGGTTCTCGTTGGACATTTTTCAAAGACTTTCTGGGTGAATTATGTAGTAGANGGGGGGAGAGGAAAAACGACAGCCATGAGCCATGATGGCGCCTGATGGTGGTGGTACGAAGACAAAACGGAGGGCGAAAACGCGATAAGATGAGATCAGCGTAAGTAGATGATCTTATCACGGAAGATAGGGGCAAGGGCGTGCAGAATCGTCGCCTTTGATCCGACAAAGTCATCAGCAGGGCTGCGACACAGGCTACAAAGGGAGTAACGAAACGATATAAGCCCACGTCGACAGCTTCGTGGTGTATGCTCAGGTGAAATGACAGTGAAAAACATAGGTGCAACGCCGATGGGACGCAAATTTGTGCGTCTCGGGATGAAGGAAGCATTTCAGCGGTTTCCAACGGTTCAATTAATCGTTGGGCTGGAGGAAATGACGGTATTGAAGAGAAGATCGTCCTCTAGTGCTTTGAGCTTTGTTTATACACAAATAAAATCGAAGGCTTCGACAGTGCGACCTAAGGGGAGAAAGGTCAATGTTCAGCGAGAATCGACACGCTATGGTGAGCGCACAGAGCCAGGAACGATAGCCAGCGTACTCAAAGGATTATCGTGATCGTTCCAAGGCAGCTTCATAAACATCGCATCGTGGTGCTAGAAGCAACGCCAGAGTCAGGCTTGGTATGACCAGCTGACACGAGGAGACGCAGAATCCAGATGAATCAAAGCCGATTCGAGAGGAAATGGAGTTTCCTCCTTGAAGGCTAGTGAGGCTTGAAGATTGTAGCTATATCAACGCTTAGATATGTTAAGAAATAGACATGATTGAGCTCCGGTCAACGTACGGCACATGAGGGTAAAACAGGTCCCGTCCACGGGGTGTGAGACTTCGACGATCAGAACGCGAAAAGAGCGTCCTTCCGCGCTGCTTTTGGAAATGTAGTAGGGTTCAGTTGGGAGGCGACGCATCATGGTTCGCGTGATTGACAAGCGACTCAGCGGGTGGAACGAAACCCAAACCAAAAGTGAAACCAAATTTTCAAGGCCTTCAGAAATGACTCTGGTGCACAAACACGATTCCAAGTCCGGATATCCATCATTACTAGAGAAACAAACATGGTTGACCTTTGGTGGAAGTTGTGGTTAGGAGTTTGGAAAAGTGAACGAGCATACGCGAACTCACTACTGAATATATACCCATTGTGGTTGAATCCCACTCTTCCTGAAATCATCTGCAGATGGCAATCTCTCAATGCATAAGGAGTCGCGTGTGTAGGATGTTCGACCATTCCCGGGCTTTTGTAGAACGACACCATGTGAGACTCTCCCACTCCACCCATAAATACCAACAGCAAGGTCATCCACTCTTTCATATAATGTCTCACCCCATTGAACAGGGAAAGACTCCCTGAGGAGACAGGTGCTACTTTGAGTCCCAAGGAGCGGGACTTCTACACCCAGTGGGATCCAACCATCATCTCCAACAAAGTTCAATGTCCTGTGTATTGAAGGAGATGAAAGATCAAAGAGAAGCATCTTGATGCGCAACCTCCCATTACTGAATGTGAAAGAATCATCAAATTTCACTGATGAGCCGGGGAGATCGAAAGAAAGGGACCAGCTACTTGAATGCGTGCTTTCGAAGGCTGCTGGAGACGATGCAAGCATTGAGTTCATGAGGCCAGGTGGTTGAAAGAAATTGCCGCCACTGAACCCCCAGCAAAAGATGGCTCGAGATACACTCTCCTGTGCACAGGCAAGCTGGAGACGGTAGAATGCACGTCCTGCACCTTCTCCATAAGCAATTGGCAGGTGGACACCGAGGAGGGAGATGAGGCAATAGGCCATGTCTTCAGGACGTGTAGTAGACCGTCGTGCCATGCACGCAAAGATTCGCGCAGCATGGGCGGCTTGGGGTTGAAACTGCTGGAGTAACCAATCTGAGATATCTTCCGCGACTTTGATCCCTGCTTGCATTGTGAGTCAAAACTTAATCAAGGAATAGTAGAATGTTAATCAGACCGGCTCCATGCACGACTTCCGTGCGCAATGCTGGGTTACTCCAACTAGCCCTTGATCGATATATAGAATTCCTGCGATCAATGTCTGCGGCTCGAACATTTGGCGATAATCGATGCCAATCTTTATTGAAAAATACGATCCGCATGGGAGCTAGGAGTTCCTGTAGTGTCCAGCCACGTGTGAACCAACCATCATGTCGCATGTCCGAAAGCACAGTGGTGTTGCGAAGGTAGACGAAACAGCTATCCGCATTGCGGTACCATGAGAACATGGATCGGATGGATTCATCGACCTCCGGTCCATTGCATTTATCAATGCACCCAGAGTCAAACCAAACGAACCGGTAGTTCGCAGCCCGAGCGGCTGCAAAGAACCCCCCAAGCTTCTTCCGAGAGGTTTCCTTTCCCATGATAAGCGAATCTTGACATAGATCGGCAAAATCGACTTCTTCTTTCCCCCAGCGATGCGACAGAATCACATATTTAAGGCAGTCCAAGTAGCTTTGATGGCGCCCTTCTTGACGAACATAGTCTAAAAGCCAACTACGGGTGACGAGCCTCATTTGACAAAGATCAAAGAGTCGAATCGGACATCGGTGAATCAGGTCTGTGGCAAACTTCTCGTTGAATTGGTGGCTGTTGGGACGAATGATCAGGGATCGACGGTAAAGGATCGACATCGGTGGAAAGTCATCGTACTACTAAAAGCGTAGAAATTAAACACAACGTTGCGGTCGCGAAGATCATGGGACACACGTCTGGCTCTTCCTCTGGGACAGTCTCGAGATTCTCGTCAAATTCCATTTTCCGGCGTATTTCGAAGGTTTGGGGTGGCGAGATGGTGGGAGGAGCCATAGCAGCTGCGACTGCCGTTCTACAGCGCGGATGTCGCGGGGCCATACTCAAGCAGTCAGATCATGTCACTCATTAGTGGTCACGGGGATTACTCGTGGAAGCGGCTGCATACCTCGCGGCAATGGAGCAGAGGACCTGGAACGCGTGGACATTGGGCGAGAGTGCTTAGACGAGGTGCAGATACCTTGGGAAGGACTATTCGACGTCATACTGACTGTCAAACCCGCTGTTCGCATTGACACCAATGTCTACCGCAGCCGCCCCCGAGAAGACCCCCGAAAGGGGCGAAACTGCCGACGCGCGGGCTGCGTTGTGTATGGTCTTTGAAAAAGGACGGCTCCGATTCAGTCAAATTGAAAAGTGTATACACGAGTACAATTTCTGGACCACGGATTTTGACCTTAGTCAAGCATGACGAGTACAGACTAGAGCTACCTGTAAGCCGGAGCAACGTTACTACGAGCTTTCGACAGGATGAAAGCGTGATACCAACCGACCTTGCCGATTTTCCTTGGCCGTCGACCAAACCTACGGACCGAAATATCCCATCGACAACAGCCTTGACCCTGACCGCCTTCTGGGACATAAGTGAGGTATTGCTAGCGCTGCTTTTGAGACCATGTCGAAGGTGGAACCTTGAAATTTCGGAGGTTCGTGTTCCGGGGGTGAGTCATTTCGAAAGGCTCGAAGGCGTTGTTCGGCTACAGGTGGCATAGGGGAGAGAGTAGCGTGTTAGTATGGTAAAATACGCACGGCGACCAGAGGCAAATACTCACAACTCGAATTTTTCCCGGACCAGGACCGGGAAAACTCACAAAATTCGACTTTGTAAAGGACCGACCAAAGCGACCGCCTCAAACTAATCGAGAACAGCTAGGTGGACGTCCCTTGTACTCGCGGGGTGCTGTTCCGAAGTGTCAACGATGGGGTGGGAGGTGGCGTTGGCGTCGACAATGTGGTTTTGGATGTTTATGGTCTGGGGTGCTAAGGAGAGCGAGGGCAGTCAGCATTGTTTGAGAGGTCTTCGACGGCACGGTTTCAGGTGGCTAAGAGATGCATTAAATCAGTTAACCGTGATCTAGAGCAAAAGAAGCGGATGAGAACTCACAAGTCACGATTTTGTGCGGAACCCACCGAACCAATCGGTTTGAATATCTCCACACCACCTGCGTAATATCCTCCTCGCATTCTCGCCTCACGTTTTGGTATTGCCAAGGGTTCTTTTGCGCCCATCGTTCCTGGTCAACGATTGGTTTCGAATACCTGTGCTCCGGGGTCATGGGATCGGGAAGGGAGTCACCAGGTTGCTCGAGAGTGTGCCAACGACCTTCAGGCCTCGGTGGTAGATGTCTAGAGGACATAGTAAGCAGGTTAGAAGTTTGGTAAAGTTAAAGGAAAGAAGGAAGACAGACTATTCGCGATTTTGGGGGAACTGATTGAATGCAACGTGTCGAAGAACTTGGGAGCCTTGAGGAATCGCGTTCGTGTTTACGCAGCATTGTCGGATAGTACTAGCGAAGCCCTAGCACCGGTCGTTGATGCTTGAACATGGGATTAAGGTGGGGAAGTTGGTGTTCCGGGGTGTCTGGGGCGGTGGATGTTGGACGTTGCTTGACACGCCGCTAGCAACTTCGAGGGCACGACTACACGTGTCTAGGCAGGTGAATAGGTTAATTATCGTCCTTCTGAAGCAAGAGAATGAGAAAGAAACTCACGAGCCTCGAGTTTGTGTGAAACCAGCCAAACCTACGACCTCGAATAGCTCGACGGTGGGTGAACGGATCGGCTTTGAAATTTCGCAGCATGAATTTGAGGTGCTGGCGATTGTTTAGCGCGTACGGTTGACGTTCAGTCATGAGATTTCGGAGGTTAGTCTTCTGAGGTGCAGAGGCGGGGGTGGATGCTTGAAACGTCACCGACGCGTTCCAAGAGACGGCTGTGGATGCCTACGAAGTGCACAAAGTCATAGATCAGGTCGCTGTAACGAAAGGAAGCGAAGAAAACTCACGGCATTCGATTTTACGCGGAAGCGATCACACCTACGGTCCGAGATAGTTCAACAACGAGTAACTTGATCGACCTCCCATTTTCGCAGTTTTGTATTGTGATGCTGAAGATGGTGTAGCAGATATTTGTGGCAGTCGAGCTCGAAGTTTTCGAGGTCCTTGTCCCGGGGGTACCAGGAGGAGAGGAGGGAAGGCGGGTTTTGATCCTTCCACCAAGGCGTCGTCGAGCAACGCAGCGCGTCATACAAGTCTCTATGCGCCCTCTCCCCAGCCAATCGACTTGAATTGTCCACCGTCCACTGCCTTCATCCACATGTTCTTGGTGCGGGTGGTCGGTGCGATACATTGTCTCAAATGGGTGCACCGGTGAGTCCGAATTCGATGTTGGTTCCTACGAAATAAGGAAGGTCGTATAAGAGGTGACTAGAGCGAAGGAATAAGAAGGACGCGTACTGATTTCGACGTCCTGCAAAGCCAACTCCCTGGATCCATGACGACGACTACCACTTCCGCGTTGGTCCGAGAGGTTAGCAAGGAGCGGGAGGCGGGGGAAGGACTTCGGATTCGCTGCTATGCGCATACGTTGATGGAGAGGTTCTACGATATACGATGGCAGAACACGGTGGATGAGCCGAATGATGAGGTGGTTTGGGCAAGTGCTCAATGAGGGCATAGGGTGAATACGGGGACGATGTGCGGGGAAGAAGAGCGAGACGGTCCCACGGGCCATGTTTCTTGGGTCAACAAGACACTAGAAAGGAGTAGGGTGAGTATAGGACGAGCTGGGATAGTGAAATGTACACGCACTGTCGACCGCGTCAACTTGGTTGATTTACTCCGAAGAGCCCACAGATTCACGGGAGGCAAGGAGGAAACTTGAGTATGAGTATGCTTCTAGCGAGCTTTGAAGTGGTTATTTTCATGGCTTCGACCAGGTCACGGCGTAAGTGAGGGAGGGCGGAGTGCAAAACTCGACGCCGATCGACCGTGGTTCAACCAAGTTTCAGTTCGGGTGGCAACGCAGCAGTAAATTTGAGAAAACAAGTCGAAGTGAATGCAAGCGCATCCACACCGAAGCCTGTCGATTTCCGAGCGGAATGTTTCGGCGTTGGGTTGGTTGTGGGTTGGATGGAGTTGGGATGGAGAAAAGATGGGATAGGCGCCGAAAAGCGATCTAATCTTCCCCTCTGTTGATTCAGGGGGCGTCCCATCTTACGATCAACACAGTAAAGTACTCTTGAGTCGACGAGGGATGTGAGTCAGGGAGGTTCATGATATCCATCGTATACACGCCAGCTCAGTCGAGGGTGAGCTTACGAGGCCGGTGAGTAGCGAGAGCGATCTTACTCACGAGAAATTAAAGGCTTATTTGTTGACCTGTTCGCGTCGAAGTCCGACACACTGCAAAGCCATCATGCTAATTCAACGTCGATTTTTGTGTGTACACCGTGGTATATCACCGAGCGGTGTAAAAACGGGAGTCCTTTCCTTGACACCATGTATGTGTGGAATGACGCTACGCGACTTCGTATGATCCTTTCCGGAAATTAGCCAGGAAGTTGCGCAAAGCTGATGAGCATAGGGACTCACTATTCAATATACACCCATTGTGGTCGGACATCACTTTTAAGAAAGGCGTCCATTGGTGGCAATCGCTCAACTTCCCACCATTCACTCCGTGTATAGGCAGCTGAGCACCCTTTCTTGAGGACAACGCCATAAGACTTTGACCACGACCATCCATAAATTCCAATTACAGAGTCCCGTAAACTGTCTTCAGCCGTAGGGCTACTTGCAGGCCACACTGTGAGACTGGTATCTCGAGGCTCCTCTTCACCTTGAGCCGCAAGGAGCTGTAGTGAGCAACACCCTCCACGAAAGGTCAAGGTCTTGCCAATTGAGGGAGTGCCCAAATTAAAAAGACACATCATAATGCGCATCCCACCATTATTCACGGTGAAAGATTCGTCGACCTGATAAGAAGGATCAAAGATATCAAAATAAATCGGCTTCTGGGATATGGCAGGTTGTTGAAACTGTGAGGGAGATTGTGCCAACATTGTATTCCAGTAGCTCGGCCAGTTTTGTCGAAGCCCAAGTCCAATTTCCCAGTGTAAGATGGAGCGCGATTTGCTATCTTGCAAGCAGGCAAGCTGGAGTCGATAGAAGGCGCGTTCGGCACCTTCTCCGTATGCGATGGGCATGTGAACATTGAGGAGGGAGATGACGCAATACGCCATGTCTTCGGGCCGAGTAGTGCGTCGATTCGACACGTACCCAAAGACTTCACGAGAAAGCTCAGCGCAGGGTTGAAACGACTCAAGTAGGTTGTGTGAATCGCCCTCAACGATGGCTGTATGTAGAGTATCATGAGTTTGCGTTTGACTAAGGAGCAGAGAACCTTACCTGATCCCTTGATAACTTCCTCGCGCAACACCAAGTCGCTCCATTGACACGATGGACCCCACCAATCACTCTGGCGATCCACATCAGCAACTCGTCGGATATTTGACGATACTCGACACCAATTTTTGTTAAAAAAGACAAGCCTCTTCGGTGCCAGGAGCTCCTGTAAGGTCCAACCGCGTTTGAACCATTCGTCGTCATGCACCTCGTTGAGCACGGTAGTGTTTCGGAGATAAACAAAGCAACTATCCGCATTGCGATACCATGAAAACATGGAACGAATGGACTCGTCAACTTCAGGCCCATTACGTTGGTCGATGCACCCAGAATCAAACCAAACGAAGCGATAACCTGCCGCCCGAGCCTTTGCAAAGAACCCTCCCAGCTTCTTTCGGGAGTTCTGCTTGCCCTTGACACTAACACCTTGGAGGAGATCCACAGTGTCGATCTCTTCTCTTCCCCAACGATGTGATAGAATCGCGTATCTGAAAACATTCTGTACTTCATCCTTGATGTCAAACTGAGAATGTTGTCGCTGTTGTTTTTGTGATTCAATTTCTTGGAGGATATAGCCGTGAAGCCAGCCACGAGTGACCAACTTCATTTGATGTAGATCAAAGAGACGAATTGGGCGTTGGTGAATGAACTCTGTGGTGACCTTGTCTTCGTATGTGTTCCTTTGGATCCGAATGGTCAGGGACAGATGGCCGAGCGAAGACACACGTCTAGAACACGTACACCTAGAAGTGGTAGAAGTAAGGCAAAAGCTGTGAAGGAACACCGCAAGACACACATATGCTTCTTCCTCGGAGACCGCATCGAGATTCTCGTCAAATTCCATTTCTCAGCGCGATCGAAGGCGAGATGGTGGTAGGAGGCAGATCTCTTTTCTGGCGTGGATGTTGCAACTTGCGAGCCCACGATGTGTGCATGCTTCAACAGCCAGATCGTATCATATCACTCATCAGTGGTCACGAGCATCTCAAGGCCACGCGCAGACATTTGGCGAAAGCGCCTAGACAGGTCGAGTAATCGTAAACATGGGGACAGTAAGTACATGTACGCTGCAGACGACCGCATTTTGGGGACTGCTTGGAACATCCAATGGTGCGCTGAGTTGATGGAAACAGCCGTCAAGGGGACATACTTAGTAGAATTATCAGCGTCGTCGAAGAACACGAAACCACCAGAGAAACGGACCAACTACTCTACCTATTCCTACATCCAACCGAGCTCAATTGTCCCATCCGTAACTGGAGCGTTCACCCTCAACTTCTGACATCTTATCAACATGTGGGTACAATTGCTTTTGAGCAAGGCAGCAGTCGAGGCTCCTGGATTCTTTGTTCACGGTGATAATTACGGGACGGATGTCATTGAACTCGCCCTTGAGGCTTGAATCTCTGAGAAGGCAGCTGGAGATGTGAAGAGCATATAGAAAGACAATCAAAAGCGTCCGAAACGAGGAAAACTTAATAGAAACTGACCGTGTTCATTTTATTCCAGACAGCGCGATACGCATGGACGGGAATATCTCCGCAACGGCCTCGATATTCCTCATGATCGTTGGGGGGCATATGCGCGCATTGCAAACGCTGCTTTTGAGCCATCGTTTGAGAGGAGAATGTCGAGATCTCGGGATTTGTTATTCTGCGGTACCAGCATGCCTAGTAGGTCGGACGAGAGGGCACTAAGATCGTGCAGGAGTCAGCTAGATCTACCTATAAGACGCAATGAGCTTATTGCCCACTTTCGACGGGAGAAACACGGGATATAAACTGACCACATTGATTTTCCTTCGCCGATGACCGTATCTACGGAGTGGTATATCTCACAAACGACTTCGTAGATTGTCCTCGCCTCCTAGGACTAGGTTAACACATTACCAGCGTTACTTTTGGGACGGTTGTTGGGGTCGAAGCTCGAAATATCGGAGTGAGCGGTTCCGGGGGTCGGTCATGTTTAGATCGCGACGATGGGTCACAAGGGCGTTCGAACATCGGAGCTGAGAGTCTATGTGCTACAGAAGAGTGTTGGTATCGTCAGTGCGCGCATAAACCACTGAAGAACGTACCATTTGCGTGTCTCCAGGAAACCGGGGCCAAGCGCAACTAACCCGACCCATAGACCTCATTGACGACGGCATGGTGCTTCCCAACAAATCAGTATTGTATATTGTGTTGAAAGACGCATAACTTTACTCATAGCTGCGTTACCGAGCCGCGAATTTGACGTTTCGGAGGTGGTGGCTCCGAGGGTACCAGCAGGGGGTTGACCCAACCTATGGGCTGAGTTAGCTCAGCAACGAGTGGATGGATCGATTTCGCATTTTCGCAGCATCATATCGTCATCATGAAGATGGTGTATCAGGTGTCGTTGGGGGACGAACTCGGGCTTTCGGAGGTTGTCGTTCCGGCGAGGGGACGGCAGACGAGGGCGGGACCCAATCCTTCCACCATCACGTCTTCAACCTACACGGTGCGCTAGACGCGACTGCATAAGCCCTCACCATATCTAGCCCAATTGACTTGTCCACCGTTGATGGCCTTCATCATTCTGTTCTTGCTGGTGCGGGTGGGCGGTGGTATACGTTGTCTCAAACGCGTACAACGGCGCGTCGGAGCTGGCTGCTAGTTCCTACAGAATATATCTGCCATATAAAAGCTGTCTAGAGGGAAGTAATAAGAAAGAAACGCACCGATTTTGACTTCCTACAAATCCAGCTCCCGGAATCCATCACGACGACGACCACTTCGAGTACTTGCGTTGGTTCAACGGGTACTGAGGGAAGACGCGAAAGACTTCGTGTTCGTATTCATGCACATGCGATGGTGAGGAGGGTCTACGATAGACGATGGCGCAACGCGGCGGATGAACTGAAGGATGCGTTGGCTGGGCGCCGATGATTGTGTTAGGGTGGATACGGCGATGATGGGAGGGGAAGAGGAGTTGCACTATCTCATGAACGGTGATTCTTGGATCAAAAAGACACTATAATAGAGCAGGGTGAGCATGGGACGAGAGGATATGTAGGGAAATCTGGACACACCGTTGACCGCGCTAACTTGGTTGATTCACTTCGCAGAGCCCAAAAAACCCACGGGCGACAAGGAGGTCAAACTGCGATCGAATTCTAGAGAGTCCGGAGGTTGGTTGCCTGTGTGCTTCGTCCTAGGTGACGGCGTAAATGGGGGAGGAGAGATGCTGGTCGAGCGTCGCTTTTCAACCAAGTTTCAATCCAGGTTGCGACGGCGAGTCCAGCAGGCTTGAAGCTGAAGCGCTAACAGCTTAGGTCGACTTCATCACGTCCGCATCCAAGCTGGTCCATTTCTGAGCTACAGGTGAGGCCTTGAGGTTCGACGTTTCGATGATCATTGGACGGGAGGAAGGCAGGAGCGTGATCCGTGACTGTGTGACCGACCGCGTAACACAATGGAATCGACCTTTGACTTCCCGATTTGGTTGTTCCTCTCATCTTCCAGTCATCGCGTCCGATTCCTCCCTCTAGTACTGCGTTGAAGATCTGAGCATGACGGTGGCTGGACGCTGAACGTACTCGAGCTTTCTCAAGGCATTGAAGACCTAGAAAGCCTGTCAGCTACCTTCCCTGAAGCAAGCGCGAATTTGTCGCTTCAATGGCAGCTGGCTACTCTCGAGCTTCTCCTTTGGTGTCTTTCCCCTTGTAATACGAGCGGATTCATTCTTTCTGGGAGCTCTTCTTCATTTCCTCCAATGTGAACCCATCATGGCCGAGCGAAGCGGTCGGGCGCTTCGCACCCAAATACGCTGATGGTCTATCCATGAGGCTCTGCGACCAAGCTGTTGCGCGCCTAAGCAGCGCCGTTTGTTCGCCATCCACCCACTTCCACCCACCAACCCAGTCAACCACACTCTCACGAGCAGCAGGATGAACAGCGTGCCCATGTCAGCTATGCGGCCACGAAGAACGTTTACTGGGGAAACCAACCTCGAACCATCGGCGCCCTTGATGGCTCCAACAGCGTCTTCGCCCCCTACGTTTCCCAGTCGTTTCGAAGGTCACGTCAATAACGACTTCGACGCTCGAATGACGAGGCTCGCCATGCTCCTGCGCGATTTAGAGATATCACCATTGCCCTCTAGTCTGAATTCTGGCAGATCGCAAGGTATATGTCCATACCCTCCATCCAGTCGATCCTCCCTAACCCTCCCTTAACAGCTTTGGGAGCGCCTGCGTCCCCTGGGCGCAAACTACAGCGGAACAGACCCACCCACCATCATCATCCTCAAGCATGTTCGCATCCGCGCACGATTTCACGATGAACAACCCCCAGTTTAACCAAGCTGGACGTGACCAACAAAGTACGTCGTCTCACCGCCTATCTCCCATTGCCATTTGGAGTACTCACTTCGTTCCGCCGGGTAGTCGCCTGCGTTATTAATAACGTCCATCAATACAGCTTGATCAAGATCGATCAACGTTTACCCCAGTCTTCCTTTTTTTTTGATTGGCAGCTACGCTGCTATTTCGCACAGCGGAAAGTCCGAGGGTCGAACTCGATCAGGTCCTTGGCGCTACCCTGATATTAGTCAGGCATTATTTGTAAATAAATAATAAACATAATTTTCGAGTTTTCTTCACATTGAAGGTCTTGTAAGGTATTTCATCAGATGAAGCATTGAGTAAATGAACACAAAAGGCTAGGGCTCGCGCAAGCGAACCCTAGCCTGTAAGTAGCATGTAATTACGGGGGACGGGTTAGCGTTAGGGATAGCGGTTAGGAGTTAGGGTTYGGTTAGCTGGTTAGGGTTCGGGGATATCCCCCCCGCGCAAACGAGGCTTTAGTGTGCTGACTCGAACAATCCTGGCTTGGGGGACCCCCCGAGCGAAGCGAGGGAAGGGAAGGATTGAGAGTGGTCAGCCCTCTGTTGCGCAAATCAAAAGAAAAAAATATGAAAATACCTCGGTGACTTAAACTCAGAGTCATTCACGATTAACTCAGTAAAGCTGACGAATTAATTCCCACAGTCATTACTTTCTACGATAGCAAGTCGCGACTATT
>JAPEVF010001169.1:0-13035 GCA_029747585.1 Pleurotus djamor | reverse complement strand
GGTGCCTCATGTGAGGCCTCAGTTTGTACCCGACAACCCCTTCTTTCCCCCTTTCCCCCTTTCCCCCAGATCACATGTCGTTCCTTTCCATTTCGAGTTTTCCCTTTCTACTCCCGCACTTCCAACACACCCACCCTCTTTAGTCCTCTCTCCTCCATCTACGCGCTTTACATACAGGATCTACAAACCATCCTCTCGTTACACTCTCTCACACAACTTGCAAATCAACCCAACACTCCTTCCCTGAGAAAACTGTGTCATTCTCGACTTTACCTTCTCTYTTTTTTTTCTGTTCTATGTTCGTACCTCCACCCTCTTTCCACTGCTCAAACTGCTACCTTCATACGAACTCCTCTAGTATAAATACCTCATGTTTTCTCTACAAACCACATGAATTTACGAGACTGATTTCCCCACCTTTCCATCGTCCGAGGCCTTCCTTTTTATTTCGCTCTCATTTTCTAGCATTTTCTTCGCCGTTTCATCCGACTTCACGACTATTCGCCCTCGCCTTCGCTACCGACTTCGACTTCGACTCTCTGACCGATCGATTAACCGATTTACCGACTTCGACTATCCGATATTGACTTACCGCCGTCGACACGAGTTCGACTCTCTCTGCTTTGACTTCGCCGCCATCCACTGCTTCTGCACCGTTTCTCAAGGGACGCACCACCACCCACACACCACCACCATCACCACCACCACCACTCTCCGAGATCTAGAGAAGATACAGCCCACTGGTCAGCCGGAGGCGACCAACTCGTATTACAACANCCCCCCCTTTACATCACACTCAATGTCCCTTGATGATTCGGAAAACAGGGTTGAGGAATGTGATGTCTTCGCTTTGGATGCAAACTCCAGCCCCCTCACGGGTGATATCGTCGATCATTGAAGGCCCTGGGTCAGGATGTGGTATGTTCATGCCTGCAGCCTCAGCCGCCTCTGTTTCTGTTTCTCTTCTCTTGACTCGATGCCCCACGTTTTGAGTCCTTTGATTTCGTGTTCGCTATTGATACCACGTCTGTTCCATGCCTTGCCGGATACAATACTGAAGAGAGGGAGACCAGGAGAGACCGTAGAGGCTTTCGCTAGGGACCGTTAATATTCTAAGTAGAGTTGTCAGTCCTTCAGTGCCTGCTATACCGTGACTGACAACGGAAATCCTGAATATTACTGAGCGCCCTGGAGCTTCCACGCCTCGACTTTTGAGTTCAGGCAGAGCCTTTGCTATCTGTTCTAAGTACTGACGGAGAGCAGAACAATGTTTTTGTTTTTTAGGTATGTACACATGCATATTCAAGTAGGATGAGACAAGCAAGGGTTTTGCCGACGCAGGCGGCCCTTCCGAGTTCATTGTCTCGTTGCCATTCTGGCAGGTCCAGCCAGTGCACCGTCAAACCGTGAATTTTCTCTGCTAAATCAGAGGTCTTTTCAGCGATGACCGCTGAGGCTGTGGTCGCTCGGCGTAGCGAAGTCATAGGGCTCAATCGAATTTGCAGTGGGGTAGAGTCCAAGTAGGACAACGAACTCGTTCAAGCTGCAACCCCAGTGTTTGTTCACATTTGCATTGATCGGAATGGGCATTGATCGTAGGCCGGGGGCCTTGCTGCGCGAGTTGAACACGGTGAAAACCATGTAGCTGGTGTACATACCAACCATGTTCTTTCTCGCGCTCGGTGGTGCCACCAGCGGGAGGCACAGCGAAACGCCAAGGATCACCGCTGTCCCTCGCGATCATTCCATGGCAGTGGTACAGTCCATAAGAAGCAAGTCCGCCTTAGCTCAGTGGTAGCAGCGCTTCACTAGTATTACCTATGTATGAAGAGGTCAGTCGTTCAAATCGGCTAGGTGGAATTTTTGCGATCGTTTAGGTAGGGATAATCGCCTCCAGAAGGAGGGCACCACTCTAGTTTTTTGTGCTCTACTTAGAAACAAATATTCATAGAAACGCCAGGTGAACGTAGGTTGCCGAGTGTCGTAGAGTGAAGTTAGCACCGGCTTTCGGAGATTGGGTCATGTTCGAGAGGAAAATGTGGGTGCAAAATGAGGACTGCAAACCGATTTGAGTACAGACAGAAGTGAATACAGACTGGCAAATGAAGCGGGAGGAGAAAAGTGAAGTCCAAGAAGAGTAAGAGGACTTCACGGGTGGACGACAAAGTGCGGTCGTTATGATATGTACACCTTCTTCAAGTCTGAGAAGAGGAACGTTGCACCAGTGCGAGGGCAAGTGACCTCTCCTCTATTCTTCGACGCCATCTCTTCCAAAGCCTGCTAGACAGTCAGTGACCGTGCATCGGGCAGGTCGACGTCCAAAAATACGTACCTCCCTAGAGTAAACGTAACCATTGGGGAGAATCATAGGCATGTTGTCCGCGTCCATTATTTTTCCAGTGATGGTACACACGATTGTCGAATTGACATGGTGACTAAACGGCACCTCCGCAGCGAGTCGTCCTAGACCCAGTCCTTCCTCAGAGCCACTGTCACATACGGGGCAGTCGGGGTTCTTCGTGGAGTGATCGAAGCACGTAGGGAGCTTCAATGATGCAAGACCTGCATAGAGTGCCAAGTGCAGCAATGGCTCGGTGGGCAAGGTATTCAGTGTGAAGATCGCGAGCCGAAATGACCGGATCAAGTTCAACCACCGAGAGGGATCGTAGAGACGCTAGAGGAGCGTGTCAACCACGGAATACTGGTTGGAGAACTCGCACCCACCTTGTAAGGCCCACATGTGGTCGTTGGCGGAAACGCCAGCAAGGCCGAGGCTTTGTGGATATCATCCAGATGCGTTTCGTGCCATGGAACAAGGTGTTTCTTCGAATACGCAATGGCTTCGAGGGGATGTTTGGTTCTCGCAAGCTCAATGTACTCCTGAAGCCGCAGTTCAAATTCGAGGGTGCACTGGAGGTTATAGTCAGCGCAAGCAGTAGGGAGGAAATACTCGATCGTATTTGGTCGAGATTACCTTGATTTTGCGGAGCGCAGCCTTATTTTCACTGCACCAAGACAATGCCTCCGTGCAGCTGTGCCGGGACAGCGCCTCTTCAATGCGACGGATGTCCATGAATAGGTCAATGTCGACCAAANGGCTGCAATGTTCGTCACCATGGGCGGAGAAGCACACAAGGAGACGGATGTCCAAAATACCTCGATGTTCTTCTCTTGAGAACATCCATCTTTACGACGGTCGCTCTGCCCCGCTGCCTATTGCCCTATATTTTAATGACCTTAACGACAAACCTGCTCTAACGAAGTACTTTGCTCACCTGCTTGCCACGATGACCACATACGGGACAGGTGGAATGGCCAACGGCATGGTTATCTTTCTATGGGCCGATGAGATGGCTGCGAAGAATCAAGCAGAGAGGACGAAGCTTGAAGTTGAGTTGAAGACGTACACGAATAATATGATCAAAGAGAGCATTAGGGTGAGTGACTTAACTGCTGAGTTACGCGTGTCTTGATGTGCTTTGAAGATGGGATATAGAGACCTTGGCGACTTTTATCGGTCGACTGGGGATTATGGTAACGCTCTCAAACAATACACCAAATCAAGAGAGTATTGCACAACCAGTCAGCATGTTCTGGATATGTGCCTGTCCGTGCTTGAGGTGCGTCCATCGCTTCCTGTCATTAACTCAAAAGGATTGATCCTAGCTCTCTCCTAGCTCTTGATTCTTCAGCGAAACTACTCCCATATCTCAACGTACGTCTTCAAGGCAGATGCCGCCCTTGATGCCGCCACGGCAGGTCAACAATCTGGCGGCTCCGGCTCTGGTTCTGGTTCAGGCAAGAAAGTGTCAGAAGAACGAGCTAGGGTTCAATCCAAGCTCGATTTCGCCACGGCACTATCGAATCTGGGGCAGAGTAATTACGAGAAGGCTGCCTATTATTTCCTTCGTTTGGGTCCCGCTTCGCAATTGGGTGATTGGGCTGGAAAGGTGTGTGTCCTTGATCGTGTCCGTAAACGGTTATACTAACGGATGTTGATCCTAGCTCATCGCACCAGGTGACATCGCTATCTTTGGCACGCTTTGTGCATTGTCCAAGTACAGCCGATCTGCTATCAAAGCTCAGCTTGTCGAGAACGATACGTTCGCAGGATATATTGAACAGGAGCCGTATGTTCGTGATTTGATTGAAGCATATATGAACAGCAACTTCAAAACATGTCTTGAGCTTCTCTCCAGACACTCGGTATGTTACCTTCGTTTTCATTCCATCCCATTCGCCGTTTCTCAATGTTTTCTTACACCCAGACGAGACACTACCTCGATATCCATCTCGCGCCGCACGTTGGAGCTATCACCAACCAGATTCGGGATTGGGCCGTCGTGTTGTACTTCCAGCCTTTCGCCACGATCAAGCTTGAGCGCATGAGCGCTGCTTTCGGATGGACTATTGAAGAAGTTGAACGTCAAGTCATCGCGCTCATTCAATCTGGGAACATCAAGGGCAGAGTGGACAGTCGCAACAAGGTGAACCATCTACGAATCACCCGAGGTCAGCATCGATGGCTAACCGCAGGGGAACAGGTCCTCCAAGCGAAGAAGACGGATTATCGGGCTGATCTTTTCGCTCGTGCGATGCAGACTGGGAAGGATATACACACGGCAAACCGAAAGCTTCTGCTTCGCCTACGACTGTGAGTGTAACACATCATTAGATTTCGTGCCCAAGCTCAGCTTCGTTTCAGCCAACAAGCCGATCTTGTAGTCAAACCACCCAAGAGTCAGCAACAACAGATAAACCAACAGCTCGTCAACGAAATGATGGAGTAGATTCCGAACTTCTTCAATCGTTCGAAAATATGTACAGCGACATATGTAGAAATCATTCGAAGCGTTTCCAAGCATGTTTCTCGTATTCGATGATCTTTGCTCTCCGTTTCTTTGGTCTGCAGGAAGATGCTCAGACATGGGGTGAAAAACGGCGAGACAAACACGTACAAGACCAGTCTCCGAGGTTCGATGAGAGCTCGCTGTTGGAGACTGACAAAGCGGTCCTTGAAGAGGTTGCCTTCGGGCTGAGGGATTGCGTCGATGAGGGACGGGACAATCACGAAGGCAAGCGAAGTCACTGACCTTCAACGCTCTCAAGCTTTCACTTAGATCGTCTCCGAGTTGTACATCGACATCGCCTTCGGGAACCTTGTGCTTTCCAAATCGTTTACCACTCAACCCTCCTCTCAGTTTTTCCCGTTGTATTTGCTTCTTTAACAACCGTGCCTGTTCCCGTTCGGCAAGTGTTTGCTCGGTGGAACGACGGAATGTTTTGGCACGGTCTATTGAAGCAAGAAGCTGCTTGCGAGCCGCTTGTGCTGCTATTTTTCGACGCTATGAATTGTTGATTGTGAGTACACATAGTTCAGGAGGATCACTGAGGAAGACACACCTCGGCCAGGAGCTTGGCAGCTTTATTACGCTGGGCTTTGGTCTTTCTCTCCGGAGCGGGTTTGGCAATGCTGATCTCTTCGACCGTAGGCTCGGGTTCAGCTACTTCACCAGGTACATCCAACTTCATCCCGATCACACCGACGACAGGCCCTTCCTCCTCGTATATTCTAGCCTTGGCCATTTTCTCTTTGATCGCAGCCATCTTGGCTAGTTCTTCCACACGTTTCTCTTCAGCCTGGTGTGCCGTAAGCAGGAGATCTTGGTATGCTGACGCGAGTGGGTTATATGAGGTGCCTTGGTGGGGATCCACGATAGCGGGTATTTCAATGATGTCTTTTGGATGGGGGACAGTTGGAGGTTTGATTTTGCGTTTCCGAACGGTTTCCAAGCCCATGGCGATTTCCTCGTCTTGTGACGCATCCTCCTCGTTTTCTGCAGCCCAAAGATCGTCGTTACCACTGTTCTTCACGGCTTCACTCAGCTCCAGCATTGCGCTGCCGTTTCCGATCTCGGTTGGATCCATTATACTGTTGAATGGACCCTTGCGTGCCCGTTTGCCCATTCGTAGGAGACGAAGTTTTTCTTCCTGGCTGAGAACAGATTTCCGTTTTTTKGGCGGTGGAAGAGGAAGGACGGGAGAATACTGCTGGTACGGCAGATCGTTGGGAAAGGATTTTCGTGGATGTGAGTAGGGATTTTGAGTATTTGGGAAGCTTCTTCCTGACTGTGGGTCGTTAGCTCGTGTGCTTCGTAAGATTAGTTGCCCGCTCACTGTCATCGTCACCTTTGACGTCTATTTGGAACAGCTCGCTATCGCCGTGTCGCTGCAGAGGTTTCCTATGATCAAAGGGGTCGGCATGGACATTCTTGGATGCACGGAACGAATTCCATACCCGAATTCCCTCTCTTCAGCACGCAACTCCTCCAAGCCTGTTTCGACATCTTCGATATCAATATTTTTTCTCCATGCCTTCTTCCCTTTCCGAGTGGACTGATTCTTTTGCGCTGGCGCGCCTATCGTCGATGAAGACTTTTTTGATGTACTCGAACTGGCAGCATTGTCCTTGGAGGGGGCCATCTTGGAATTTGTGGATAAGTTTTTTGAAGTTTTCGAGCAGCAATAACCTACTAGGCGCTGATCGACACGTTGGGCGCCTACAACGTCTCATCAAACAAAGAAGTTCTTGGCCTCGTCCTCGATCCTACGCCAGTCTGCGCCTCAACAAGTTCCTCGCGGATATCTGCGACATCAGTCGATCAGCTTTCAACCAAAACTACTATCAGTCCACCCTTTTGCAGGGAATACGTCTTTAGGGTTAGTTTGGGGGGGTGGCGTCTGCTTCCAGGCACCCTCGATGTCATGAACATCCCCGAGTCCAGGATGCAGTAGACGGCACGAAATCTCATCATATCCATTCTCGACCAACTCGTTGATGGACATGGATGAAGCCATCGTTCCCAACAATCCTTCGTAAATGAAGGGATCGACATACCAACACCAAGCCCGAAGTGGACGAGTCTGGACAACGTCTTGCATTTTGTTGGCTTTTATTGCATGGAATCTTCTTTCTAGAACCATTCCTTGGCCATTTGCTATTGGTCGTAAACGTGCTGACGTTGAATCGCACTTGTCGAATGGACGAACTTCTGTTCTTCCTGTACAAGTTCGACCTCTGTAAGTCGAACGGTTCAAGTTGTGGAACGTATATCGTCCACATCCAAGATTGTCTTAGACAAAGGGGTACACAGGTTTGCGGCTGATGCAACGATCAATATTGTCGAACGGAAACGACCGAGCGGGTTGGCATTGTGAGGTCCCTATAGGGTCGCCCAGGGTCTAACATTCTACTCCGACTCGTCAGACAAGTGTTTGCTTCCGCCATACAAAAATCCCCACATGCTCGTTTCTAGCCTCAGAGGCTGCTCACCATCCCCCCAAAAGTTCATCGGCGACACCAAGTCCTCCATCCTCTCATCATGCCCATCCAAGCAACTGAATCGTTCATCGTATCCCTATTCTGCACCTCCTTTCTTGAGGGTATGTTACATTGCTCATGATTGTTGCTGGTTGCTGACATCTTGCGTTACACTCGTAGGAGTATGGGTGATGTTGCTTGGAACCGGCCTCTACTTAGCGCAGCAAGTATATTCCCTCGTCGCGTTTAGCTTACCAACTGATCGCCCCGTTCATTAGGGTTCGCAAGCATCAAACTCGAAACCGAACCGGCCGCGAATGGGGAATGTGGATATCCTTTGCTACATTCCTGCTTTCGACCGCACATTTCACCGTGACTTTCTACCAATACTACGGCCTTCTGGGCGGCTCAGAACGCTTTTCTGTGGATAATCTGGTCGGATTTGCACGATTCGCATTGGCACCAGCACCGCTTGTGTATATCAACGTCAGTCTGCATACTCTGTCTCTTGTGCCGATGTTGGGGCTGAAGACTTGATTTATCAGGTTATCGCCGCCAGTCTCATCCTCTCGTGGCGTGTCCTGCGCCTCTACAACAATGACTGGAAGGTGATCGCCGCTCCACTATCTGGAACCGTCGCGCTAGCCAGTAAGTCGCCTATACATGCCCACTACATTCCACCTCACCTCACTCGGCTACTTTCAGTCCTATCCTTCGGCAGCGTCGCCGTCCAATTCCAGGAAATTGACAACTTCGCGGGGACAACTTTCAACGATGTCTACGATATCGCACGCGCAGCACCAGTCCGATCATGGGCGCTATCCTCCATCATCATCTCCACGATCACCACTCTTATGCTTTCTGGATTGATCATGTACAAGCTCTTGTATGTGGTGAAGACGCTATCTTTATCCACTTGAATTTGACACTTTCTGCAGTGCCCATCAACGGGAGTCAAGAGAATACTCCACCCTTGGGTTTGACATCCTCATGCTCCTCGAGTCCGGTCTTATCTACGCTTCAGCTTGGGTACGTCGTTGTCTAGTGCCTCCTTTCCCCCTTCCTCACTCATCCACCACAGGTTATCTACTTGGTCCTTTACCTCGCTGGAAATCAAGCTTCAATAGTGGCCTTTGATTCCATCGCTCAACTGGCCGTAAGCACTTCCTCATCCAGCGAAAGTCCACCCCGCTCATTATTTACTTCTGTTCGCTAGGGCATCGTTCCTTCTTTGATCATAGTCCTCTCTTCCGCTGGGTACACGCTCGCTATGCCTCCCATGTATACCGACCGTCGACCTTCAGCACCCTCAACTCGCGTCGAAACCGCTATGAATTTCGGACCGCGACAAGATACTCAATTCTCCGTGAGCATGGGCGACACCGAGCTCAGCACCAACATCGAATCGAAGAAATCCAAAGAAAGATTGGATGGACCGCTATGAAAGCTCTCCTTCCCGTTCAACGCTATCGCTCACATAAATATAATCGCTCTCCATCGTATACGTTATACGTCTGTGTTTTGTTACATGTAAATTCGGCATGAGCCTCTTTCGCTACTTCGCAGTTTGTCGCTCGTGCTATTTGTCGTTTAGTTGATTATGAATAATGTATACTTGATTTGCTTTCGTGATGAATGTTCTTCCAGCGCGTTCTTCCAGGAAGAAACCGAAAACATGACGGATGTAAGGGCAAGACCCTTGCAATTGCGATATCGCGGAAGGAAGCCCCTAATCGGTTCCCAGTTCGCTTCCCTGTTGCATCCCGAAACGGACTGCACTTCTACTTCAACACGACCACCTCAAGCGTGAAACGAGCCATAGAAAGTGGTATTCGCTAAAATGCCGTTTGGCTCGTCGAAAAGGCTATCTTCATCGTCGCTCACTTTTCTCGCAGAGTGCAACATGATCAACCTGCTGGCTTTCTATTCAGGTCGCAACCAGGGCATGGTCCCTGATCTCGTCGCTCAAATATTGAATGTATTGGCGGACTCCACATTTTAGCGTCGCAAACATTACATAAATTCGTTTTTATGTTCGAACTCAAATGCTGCCAGCCGTGACTTTCAACGTTCGACCGTCGACACTTCCGCCATGGCGTTCACGATAACTCAGTCGCTTCTCGTGTGTATCTTCGTGAAGTGTTTTCTACACGGTAAGACATCGTTCTATGGGGGAGATCTAGAGAGACGCGCTGATTGGGATTCGTTTGGTCCAGCCATTTTCACTGTTCTTCTCTGCTTCACCATTTACCTGACACTGTGAGTCTTATATTTCTCCGGGCTTGTGGCTACGCGTGCACCCCGCTCAATGAATAACCTTCCCAAGGCGTTCCGAGAGAAAGGCTCGGTACTGGATAGGCATCAGCACCATTGTGGTCATGTATCTGCTGTCCGTGAATTCTTTTCAACCCAGGATGACACCCTAGCTCACCATCCACTCATCCAGAAACACGGCCCATGTTGGGATGATACTTCACCAAGATATTCGTGACTTTGGGAGCGGGGGAGCCGGAAAAATACCGTCAGCCAAAGCCTTTGCTGTGTTTGGCCTCACTCAGATTACTTTGGAATATGTAATTGTGCGTGTTCCACTGCGTCGTGTCGCCATGATGTGCTGACCTCTCCTCCCATGTAAGTTCGTCCTCGCTGATCTCCTCCTTCTCTGGCGTGCCTATGTCCTATACCAAGGCCGCTTACTCGCAGTCGCACTTCCTGCCACCCTTATAGTCGCCATGATCAGTATGTCGAGTACCCCATTGTCTTCAACTTTTTCGTTGCTCATGGCCTGGAATTCTTTGCTGAAGTCACCTGCTTCCAGTGGCTAGGCAACTATTTCCAGCCGATGTACACGATGGAAGGTGACGACCTCGAAGAACTCTTCGTCAAATTACGTTCTTTCAAAATCCGCCGACTTCACCTGGCCTCTGTCACCATATGCGCTATCACAAATGCAACCCTTACGGCGATGATTGCTAGTAGGCTTATGTGCGTGGCTTGTCCCTCTATTGACGCAGTCAACGTCTGACTATGACTGCGCGTAGTTATCAGCAATGGTCAATGCGAAAGCAGTTCGGCTTTACGACCCTCATGTTTGAGACCTTGGTGATCGTCGAGTCGGGTGCATTATATACTATTGGCTGGGTTAGTAGCCCCCCACTCCCTTTTCAAACACAACACCTGAATATCTTATAGCTCATATACATCGTCGCGTTCTCCCTAAAGCACAACTCGCAGGCCATTCTTCTTGATTCATTATCAGAGCTTGCGGTATGTCCCTTCACGAAGCTTTATCGTGCTTCTTTGCTCAAAGCTACGGAACAGGGGATTGTACCCGTGCTGATCATCGTGTCGGTTGCATTGGATATCAGCCCAGCCTCTGCAACACGGGAGCAAGATCGCACAGCACTGGAGTTTGCGGCTTGCCCTCCTCGGGTTTCACAGGATCTGGACGTTGCTCTAGGTGACATCCAACTAGGACTTGAGCCCGATAAGTCATCTTCGACCCCGTTTGGAAATTCGATGGAGGACTTTCTGAAGAAAGGGAACCCATGAAGTCCAGGCTCACCTGATGCACGTCTGAAGGCACTCAAATAGGACCTTCATCTATCATTGCTATGAATTTGGCCTGCGAAGAGATGCTTCGTCAGTATTGGGGACGCTGAGTCTATCTCCAGCACTGCTTCTCAGAGACTTGACCACAATCAGTCTTTCAGGTATGTGTTCCGGTGTGGTCAACGTTATTAGACTATTAGACTGTCGGTATCCCCGTCGTGTGCCAAGCTGTAACATATTGTACGCATAACACCCTCTGGAATGCACTCCTGTCCCGATTGCATACAGTCCTGCCTAAGTATGTGTTGCTTGTAAGTTGCTTGAGTCACTACTTACCATTAATACCAGCCTCGACCAGGAAGCATCCCTGTCTCACGTGATCCTAGGCAACGTGACAACAGACGCGTCGATTTTGCGTCGATTCTTGGTTGATTCTTGGTCGGTTGGATCCAAGTTGGAAAACTTGGAACCGACCACTGCTTGAACGTTGAATGTTGAACACGGACCACATCATTCTTGTGCAAATTCATCCCCGTTTCCAACAACGACGAGCCTCTGCAAGGAGAAGGCTGGCACGGACCGCTCTTGCCCCCTCAGACACCCAACGATCCCGAAGTCTCACAGTTCATTAACTTCATTACCTCCGGGCGATCGCAAAACATCCCCACAGAGAAGCTACCACAACTAGCGACCGCCGTTGGCGCTTAGGTACCTTGCTTGCGGCGGTGTGACACTATTGAAGTTGAGGTTGAAAAGTAGGATGTCAATATACTTACGTACATGTTTGCTTTTCTACACTTGGGTAATATGCACCTCGCCTCCCAACCTACGGTTGGTCGGGCTTGGTGGAAGGAGGTTTGATGTCAGATGTGATGTCCAAATGCGGCTGAGGTCTAGACCTTCCTGCGGCACTGGGAACCGCTAACGCCGAAGACAGTTCCCACACGTCCTATATATGGGTTTTTTGGGTATGGGGGGACCTTGCAAGCAAGGTAATCGGACTAGTCAGTGCGATCTTCGCACACACAATAGAGCAGAGACACTCTTTTCAATAGCCCGGTATGTCTGGCCATTCTCCCTGTCCATAAACACTTAGCCGCATCCATTCAAGCTGCCGTTTGGCTGAGGATTTGTATCAAGCACGGCATAATACATAACGTCGACCGCTCCGTTTACGTCTGAACACCGCTCTGACCGACACTCAGTCACTGACAGCGATTACCATTATCCATGGTTTCCAATGGTTTAAATATGCTCTTTCGTCTGTCGATGATACGCACTCCTCACGACCCATGGCATTCACTATAACTCAGTCACTTCTGATATGCATCTTCGTTAAATGCTTTCTTCATGGTACGCATGCCAACCCGATCTTGTCCAATTAAAGTTGACCAAACTCCCTCATTATATAGCTATCTTTACAGTTCTCCTAGGTTTTGCTATTTACCTCACGATGTAAGCGTTCGCATGAATTCACCTTGCTAAGCTCAATGAAATCTGCTCAGACGCGCCAAGCGAAGACCTCGCTCCTGGATAGGCATAGGCACAGTTATGATCATGTACTTAATGTATGCCCATTGTCTTTTCCCATTTCCAGCCAGACTGAAGACTACTTTCCCGCTCAGAAATACAGCCCACATTGGGATGATGATGCACCAAGATATTCGTGATATGGGAAGCGCAGGGGCTGGGCGAATACCATCAGCGAAAGCCTTTGCTGTCTTCGGACTGATTCAGATCACAATGCAAACTATCGTAGTAAGTTCCCTTCGCAAATATCTTTTGGTCAACGCCGCTGATTCTTTTCCTTTCTTCCAAGTACCTCCTGGCTGATCTCCTGCTCCTTTGGCGAGCCTACGTCATCTTCCAAGGAAGTTTACGAGTGGTTTCAATACCAGCTGTCCTCGTACTCGGCATGACTGGTGCGTGATAACCAACCAAGTCGTCGAAGCAAAGGTCCCTTCTCATGATATCTCCTCAGTTACAAGCTTTCTCTGGCTCGGCCATTACTTCAAGCCGATGTACACGATGGAAGGAAACAATCTCACCGAACTATTTGTCCAGCTGCGTTCCTTCAAAATACGCCGTTTTCACCTCGCGTCGGTGATCATGAGTGCACTGACGAACTTGACACTCACCAGTATGATTGCAGGCAAACTCTT
>JAPEVF010001168.1:0-13038 GCA_029747585.1 Pleurotus djamor | reverse complement strand
GCAGGTATTGGCTGGACTGGTGCCACCGCCTGTGTTGCCGGCAGCACCTGCACCAAGCTCAACGACTGTGAGTAACTTCTAGGCCGCATCGAGGAACAACTAACACCATTCATCCAGACTACTCCCAATGCCTCTAGATAATGATCTTGCTCATTAGACAGCACTGTCGATTTACCCAATCTGTGTACTTCAAAAGCTAATATCTATACAACTCCACTATTACCTTTGGAATCCACCTGCTGGCTCCACACCTCACAACGACGAGCATGCGCTCGGCTTTCGTTCGCGGCTATGGCTCGTTCTTCCAGAAAGACGCGCCTGGCATCATCAGTTTGAAGAGCTGTGAACTCTGCTTGGGCCCGGATATAATCTATTTTCAGGCACCTCCAAGTCCGAAGGTGTGCTACTTTCTCATTAGTCTGTGGAGCTTTTCCATGGAGAGTGTACTCACCTTGGGCGAAGAACGACATTGCATCGCGATAGACAAGTCTCGAGGGGATAAGACGCTCGAAGGCTGGTGGACGCTTTCCAGTGACATCATACCCACTCAGGGCTATTCCCTCATAACAGCTGATCCTCACACTAAGACCGAAAATTAGCAATGGAATCTCCGAATCGACTACGCACTAACTGTGATTGTGCGCACGGTGGGCATATACGAACGCGTAGATACCAATCTACTTCGCGAACCTCCTGAGCGAAGCAAAACTAGACATAGGGGGCGGTGATTGAGCGTGTGAGGAGCCCACGCAAACCCCACGTTTTATCGCAGGACCCACAGTGCATAGTTTCTCGTAGATGAGACTGACCCATCGGGGTGCGCACATATCCTTGGGGCACTTCGGCAGTGTTGGTTCGTGCAGCGACAGGGCGTCGTGCCAAATACTCGTTGAAGAAGGGTGCATGAGGAGCGCCCTGAACTGCTTATTGACCCTGGTCACCACCAACAAGTTACTCGGATGAGTTACTTCTAAAATCTGCAAGGATGGATACGCCAATGAATGGGCATCAGTGAACGTTTGAGTCCATAAACCGAGACATTGACCTTGAAAACGACTTCAATCGGCAAATCCACAATATTGACCATAGGGAAGAGCTTTCTTGGGGAGGTTCGAAGGCAGCAACCGAGATGGGGACGCGGGGGGCTATGGATCGCATGCTCCACTCTATATGAAGACTGTGCGAACAAGGTTAGCCGGCCATATCACTTTCCGGGTACGATTGATTTCGGGTGAGGATCGAAATCGAATCTAATGTGCAGTGGTGAAATGGACGCAGGTGATGGGAGGTTGAATCTTGCGTTGTTTCTGATTTGAATCCTAACTACTGTTTTAGGAATAGGAACCTATCAGGGAGTGAAGAGATCTATCCACTATCGCACTGATGAAACGCAGGCAGGTACCGTCACTCCGCTCTCAAGCGGGCTGGCCCGCTTCGAGTAGCTGAAGAGCGCTTAGATACGTAGCGCGGACCTCTTTGGGCGAGGTGGCTACCGAGGGACGAGAGGGATGACAAAGTCTGGTGTCCACGGTGGAGAGTGAAGCCATCAAACATCCCCAAATTCAGCGTCAAAAGCCGCTTGAGTGATATTTCCTCGCTTAAGTTTCTTCACCATCCTTTCTTCCTTGGCAATTTCAGCCCAGTCATCGCTCTCTTCATCGCTCTCGGATGCGCTTCTTTTCTTCGTTGAGTCAATCGGACCTTCACCGGGTAGCTGAGCTTGGGCATGGGTTTGAAGCCATTTCTTCTTTCGTTGTCTCTTCTCCTTGCGTTTGTCCTTTTCTTCCTTCTTCGTGACTTGACTACTCCAAGCTTCGTTCTTTTTCTTTTTCTGGGCACGCGAGGGTTTGCGTTGATCTGTGGTCAGGCGTGCTTCTTTTGAGGCTTTGAGGGCTTCAAGACGTTTTGACTCCTGGGGCGCATCCGCGTAAGCATATGTGTCCCACTGAAAAGTGACTGAAGGTTAGAAGAGTGGAGTGATGAAGAGGGCCATTCGATCACATACATTGAGGTCAGCATCTCGCCACAGGCTGGTATTAATGTCTTTAAGCTCGGGCATTTTGGGAAGGCGAAGAAGACCGAAGCTTTTCGCTACTCCGACGAGGTCAAGATCCTTCAAACGAAAGATATACGACGCTTCGTGCTTCGAGTACGCCTTCACAAATGACACAAACGCCTTCACCGACTGTGAGGGAGTAAGCATGTTTCCTGAGAGGGCGCTCTCATAAGGTGCGGTACCTGATCATGGACTGCTCTGTCTTTCAAAATCATGCTCCTAGCACTTTCTTGAAACTTTGATACAGTCGGGTCCTCGCCTTGGTTAATTTCTTCCTCCGCTTCCTCGTTTGGTATGGGGAAAATGTCACCAGTTTCGGAGAAGAGGCCGTGCCTCTTCAAAGGGATTCTGCGGACAGCCATGAAGTCTTCGTACGAACCAGTCAGCAGGATGGANTTGGAGGGTAGACGTTTCAGTACACACCGACATAGCTAGATTCCCTTCCGACAAGCAGAGTCCAGGCGCGGCCTGACCTACCAGCTCGTGCGGTCCGGCCACAGCGATGAGAGAAAGCTTTGGGATCAGAGGGAGGGTCAAATTGAATGACTGCGTCAACGTGGGGGAGGTCAAGCCCCCTAGCCGCTACGTCGGTAGCTAATAAGATTGCAGGAGAAGGTGATGAAGGGATGGATGAGGCAAAGTTTGATAGGGTTCTCGTCCGTGCAGCGGGAGTCAGGTGACCGTGCAATGAGTAGAGGGTTGTGGAGGGTGGAAGGTATAACGGAAGGATCTACTAAGTATGAGTGAGGATATCAGTAACTTTAGTAGAAAGCAAACCTTGTAAAAATAATCAACACAAGCACACGTTGCGAAGTAAACGATATACTGTGATGTATGATGGTATGACGTTTCATGTGCCACAATCCGGCTGAGCTGGACTAGCTTTTCCGAAGCACGACACTTGAGATAGAAGTTTTGCAGGCTATAATACCCATAAATCAGCGGAATGTGATGTAGTCGTTGCAAGGGTTTCACCTAGATGGAATCCGTTGTTCCTCTATAACCTCTCCTTTATTATTGCCTTTCAAGGACTTCTTCGTCTGGATTTTCACGACAATTCGGGCAGGATTACGTAGTCCGACACGAACCAACTCCGAGAGCGCATCGGTCATAGTTGCGCTAAACAGACCAGTGCGACGCTGTTTTGGAAGATGGGTGATGATGCGAGAGAGCACAGTTTGGAATCCGAGATCCAATAGACTAGATGAAGGTGAGCGCAAGCAAGTATAAGATTGGGTACAAACGGACCGATCAGCTTCGTCGAGTACCAGCACCTCAAGCTCCTTCACATTCACCGTGGATTTACCCTTTCCTAAGAGGAATTCCTCCACCCTCCCCGGTGTCCCAATTACGATGTCAGATCCGGCAGCGAGAAATCGTTGAATATCTTTGGCCGGCGAAGATTTATCGTCCGACACAAGTAATAGCGGATCAGGGAATCTATCTTCTCCCTCTTCCTCTGATGTCGGTTGAGATGAGAGGAACTGAACAAATATCGAATGGATCTGAGAGGCCAATTCCCTATGACAACGAATTCATCTTGGAGTCACGTATGAGAGCGTATGAGAAACACTGGAACGCACCTAGTCGGGCTAATAACCAATGCGCCGATCTCATTCTTTCGTAGACGGGTTTCCCGACGTACGATACGTTCAAGTATCGGTATTGCAAACGCCAGTGACTTTCCCGACCCCGTCACAGCTTCTACAACCACATCTTTATGCTTCATAAACAACGGTATTGTTGACGCCTGGACTGGGGTCATTTGAGTATGCCCCATTGAGTGAACCACATCTAATCTGCGTGTCTATGTCAGTATAAAGCACCAAGCGATCGCATGACTTACATCCATGGTGTCAATGATTCGGGCCATGGGCCAGCAGTTGCTGAAGACGCGGACATGGGAGGGCGAAGCAAAATAAATGAAAAAATAGGAGCTCGATAACAGGGATGGATCGTCACGTGGTTACAGGCAGGAAATTCATGAGCAGAGCATTTCACAAAATCCCAAACATATTCGAGTGTAGATAGATGGAGTTACATATGAGGTGGTATAATACATGAGAAAGACATGGCTCGTGGAGCTAAAATGCGTGCGATGAGATAGAGAAGCGCTTGAACGTATATCTGGAATGCGAGTGCAAAGGGACAAGAGATCATAAGCGTGTATCCATCTTTTGCGAAAAAGTAAACGCACCCAAGGAAAGCCAAGTCTTTGGAGGCATCGCTATCTTGAGTTGCAGCTTCCTCAGATACTTGCTCAATTTCGTCAGTTGGGAAGTATGATGTGTCAGTGATCGACCGCAGGTGTGGGACGAAGGGGGCATTGATAGCACGGATGGCGTCCCACTCAACGCCATAGAAGAACGGATGCTTCTTGATCTGGTCGATATTGTACCGTCGATCGGCCGAAGTCAATAGCCTAGAGGAACAACATCCTCAATCCGGGGTGTCAGGGAAATGAGCAGAAAGGCAATACCTGCGAATCATATCCTCAGCTTCGCGACTCAAGTGTACATCATCGGGGAAAACCAGATAGTACTGCCAATGCATGATCTTCTGGTACGTATCATGCGTGGATTCAGAGCAGAATGGCGGATAACCGACAAGACACTCGAACATGATAGCGCCGAGCGACCACCAATCGCATTCATTTCCATAACCACGCTGGAGGAATATTTCTGGGGCGATGTAGTCCGGTGTGCCTAATAAACGTGTATCAGCAAGGCGTGAAGTGGTTTGATACATTAAAATTGTTAGTACCAACTGTAGAATACGCCTGTGGTACGGAGGTTAAAATCGACAACCTCTTGTCATGGAGGAGAAAGACGTACGAGTTTCCGCCTGTTGGCCTTCCAAGTTGCTATCTCCTCCTTGTTCCTCATAGTGAGATTTATTGAGTTCACGGGATCAGGCGAAGTAGCGGCCGGAGTCTCCTTCTTAGTCGAAGCAAGCAAGCGTTCATAATATTTTGAATCATGGGTTTTGTGGAAGCCAGTGGCTAATCCAAAATCAGACAGCTTGACATGACCGTCTTTATCAATCAAGATATTGTCAGGCTTGATGTCACTAGTGGTTGGATGGGTTGCAAAGTAGTTGCCAGTGCAGCGAAGACATACCGATGGATGAACCCGAGTTGGTGAACAGCCTCAATGGCCAATACGCACTCGGCCATGTAAAAGCGCGTCACGTCTTCGGAAAAGGTATCGTACTTGATCAACATGGTCATCAAGTCTCCTCCAGGGAGGAATTCCATGATAAGATACAAGAAGGTAGGATCCTGGAAAGAGTAGAAAAGCTGGACGACCCATGGGGAGTTTGATTCAGCAAGAACGTCGCGCTCTGCGCGGACATGGGCAAGCTGGCATGGATGTCTAGTGAGAGGGGATCACTTGGGAGGGGATGGAGGATTACGAACCTGATCCTTCTTCAACATCTCATCCTTTTTCAGTGTTTTCATCGCGTATATCTTCCCCGTGTCGACCTTCTGTACCAATCTCACCTAAGGGAGTGGGTCGTTACATGGAGGCCGAGCTAAATACCATACGTCTGTGGACACTCACCTCACCAAAAGCACCCTTGCCAATCACCTTGACCGTTCGGAAGTCATCAAGGCCAAGTTTGGTACGTCGTAGACGTAGGAAGGTTGTTTCCTTCTTGCCCAATTGCAACAGCTGTCGTTGTTTCCTTTCGTCAGACGTGAGTGTATCCGATTGCAGTCGTCGTTCGAGCTCGACGCGTCTTAATACAGCTATAAGGACAGAATTGCAAGAAGATCAGCCAGCAAAGAGGAGACGAACCTAGTGTTCCTTTCCACCGCGGCTTCAACAGCAAGTTTGTAGTAATTTTCAAGTTTTAGCTGAGCTGCCTTGGCTCTTGGAACGGCTTCATCGGAAAAGCCTTCGGTTGAACGAACGAATTGCGCGGGTTCTGTAGGCTGAGAGGCGATTTGTGGAGCTTTGGACATTCTTTGGATGTTATGGAAAGGGACAACGCTCGCTCATGCAGATAAACAGCCGAGGCGAGCTCAAAGGCATTCTCATGATTGCTTCAACTTGTCAAAACTGTGAATTTGGTAATGATGAAACAGCTGATCAAAAAAAAAAGGGTGTCACTCAAGTACATAGGGTAATAATAGTAGCATGACAGTCAGTACGAGTACGGGTAAGTATGCAGCATAAATTTATATAATCCAACAATGCGACCTAGTAATATCGTCCGGCATAAGGTGAATTTTGATTCCAAGCGTCAGGTTGCTTCATTCTTTGATTGTCCATGCCTCCGGGAGAATAACCCTGCGCGTAGGCATTAACTGGTTGGTTGTTGTATTGTTGGCCGTATGGTGAAGGGGCCACGGGTTGGTTGTTCCATTGACCATAGCCCATACGCTGGCCTTGAGGGGGTTGCGGCGACTGTATGTAATTCCCGCTGAACTGACGGTTCTCCATCCTGCAAAACATCGTGTCAGGGTTACGGGGAAAAGAATTAATATCGGGGTGATGGCACGCACGTCTGAGGCCGCTGGGGATATCTTTGCGGTGTCGAGATATGTGATGAAACGGCCGAACTAAGGATACAAAGTAAGCTCTCGAAGATCACTGACACAAAACTGGAATCATACTTGTAAAAGGCAGTGGGGTCGAAGACGGGCGCAGGCTGAGACCTTGCCAACCGCTCATCCCGCTTTCCGTACGCAACATAAGGGTTGAACTCGATCTGCGGTGCTACACTTGACGAAACATTCCGCGTAGGCGAAATGGCCGATGCTGGGCGTAGTCTTTGGGGTATATTTGTTTGAACCACTGGTGACGGTGACAGAGATTGACGAGCAGGCGGCCGTGTCTGATGATTTGACCCCCGAGATGGAGTACGAGGTCCAGGGAGGAGAGCTGAAGGGATTTGAGGTTGCTGTACAATAGGTTGGGTAATTGGTGGCTGCTGGGCTGGTAAATCGGCCACTGGGCTATAGGGTGATGATAACGGTGAGGGGGGCGGCGACTCATGTCCCGTATACGACAACGTCGCCACTTCCTCGAATGGGGGACCATCCAGTGAAGGTCCAACGGGCGTGAAAGGCGGAGGGGGCAATGAACGGTCTTCGTCATCATCATCTACACCTTCCACATTGATGTTGATCGTATCTGGGGGACGCTCATCATTGATAGAGGGCGTCGGGAATGGAGGCGTTACTGAACGCGGTGCCTGATGATCGCTAGACCGATCGCTTGCTGGCGGTGTGGGGCCCCGTTCTATCGCAGACGACGATAACGAGGAAACTGGTGGATTGGACGTAGAGGGACCCGCTTGCGCACCAGCATCGCCAAGACCAGCTTCAACGTACCAACTCGGCCGCTGCTTGGTCGAAGATCCTGCTCCGACCGAGGTATTACTTCCAGAAGAAGACGAACCATCTCCAAGACCTGATTCATTGTACCAGCTTGGTTTCGGCTTTGCTGCGGGATTATTGGATGGATTCGAGTTGTTTTTCTTGTGGACGCGAAGGGGAGCGACGGATCTGCCTGTCGAGTTGGGTGTTGGGAGTTCGCGGGGAGCAGAGCCAGATGCTGCAGGACCCAGAGTCTGCGATGCCCGCTGCTGGAACAGTGATTCGTCCCATTCCTCCCATTCATCATCCAATGTCGGTTGCGGCGGCTGACTGACAGTCAGGGAAACCTCCAAGGCCGTGGATATCTTCCTGTCGAACTCTTGCTCAGAGTACGCAGGCGGTGGAGGGGGGAGCTCAGAATCATCGAACATGGTAAAGTGGAGTTGAGAGAAGGGGAAGGCAGGTTATTGTACAGATAATGGTTGTAAGTAGTAAGTTACAGACAGCGCCTTCAGGTTCATCTAGACAAAGATAAACCACCACAAAGTATAACATGCGCCCTGGCATGCTTGACACAGCCCCTGGATCCGTCAAGCCAAGGCCCGACAAGGACGCGAAGTTGGCAATCCTTCCCATCGTAATCGTAACCACATCGCAGACGTACTTGATACAACCATCTTCGCTAATAGAATTAAACTGCGCTTGGTAGCTTCCAGCATGCCTCCTCATCGTCGTGGGCGGCTAACTTGGAACACAAGAGGCAGTGCGCCACAATCCCTAGGGTCGACGTCCAATCAACGACGAACAGGCGAGGGTCTTGCGGAGGAGCCGCAGGCGACATGCACAAACAGAGAGGTATCACGTCTAGACCTCAATGCCTTCCAAATTCGTGCCCTTCACAATTTTCTATGAGAGACCTTTCCATGAATGATACAACGATGACTTACCAGCCTCGGTAGCCGAACATAGGCGTCAGTACCTAAATCACAGCGAGAAAGTCATCATTGCCGTGCCTTTCATCGAAGAATTCAGTCTTACCCCATCCATCTAGAGACACCAACTCTAATGAACCGCCGAAATACCTGGATATCCCTGTCAGTAAACCTCGAGGCTCGAGAAGTGACTGAAGATAGACGCACGTCGAATAGATATTACTCATCGGAAGTCCGATGCCAATGCGTGTATGTGGACCAACACCAGTGTCGCCTTCCGGAGCTACATTGGCATGTTCACCTTGCTGGAGATCACCCCATCTCCCCACCTGTTCGCCGACAGTGGCAGAAAGACCCTGAGGATTCGAGCTGGCGGAGCGTAGAGCTCCGATGCGTGCATCCTCCATACGTTTAGCATTGCGGTGATGAGAAAAGGAAAAGAGATCGGACGGCGTCTTTATGAGGTTCCTAGGTGTCAACAGGCCACCTCCTGTGAAATGGCGTAAGAGGGGACAAAAATGAAGCAAGCCTGATGATCGTACCCTGGTCAGAGAGCCTTAACGCTACGTGATCTTCACCGCTCACGATTGTCGCGAGAAGGGGAGGAAGTTGTTCGCTGTCATGGTACTTGATAGCAGTTGCTTGCATGGCCTACAGAAAATAAATGTGGTTGAAACCCAAGGTCAGGGCGCACACTCACATTCTTCAAGATCTCGAAAATAATATATCTGAAAAAGTTGTGTCAGTCAAGTTGGAAGCGATCATCGCGGCAAAGCTCCTACTCTAAGTGTTCTTTGATATATGAAAACTTCGTGTCGAGATGCCCTTCAATGACAACTTCAGGCCACTCCTTCGCTATCGGCGAAGGTTGGTCTTCACTTTCAATATCAAAAGGCCGTCCTCGTAGCAGTTGTGTGCAATGCTCGAGGCTTCTCTTCAGGTTTAATCCCGTGAAGATGATGCCAACATGTGGTTCGCCTTCCCCTTGCTGATCTCGATTGGTGAAGGCCTCTGAGAGGGCAAGGTGATGTTCGGTTAAGACACGACGAGAGATTCTGGAGATGAGCATGCGCCGCATAAACGAATCTAGTTGATCAGGAGGAAGGTATGGCGAAGATAGGGAGAGTCCCAAGGAGAGATTTGGGATCACTGCACGGCTATAGGCATTCGTTAGGACGATGGCATCATTAAACGGTTAGTAATGAGACGAACTGTTCACCGAGCATATCCCTCAGAAAATCACAGTATCTCTCATTCTCTTCGAGACTTGTTATTGGGGGATATTTCCGGAATCTGGGTGGAGGTGAGCACAATGCCATGTCGTTCACGGGGATGAGTTACTTCTCAAAAGCAGACCAATACAACTAAAGCAAATGACATGCAAGATCAGACCAAAACCATAGGAATACAATAGGAGTGACGCACCTCATACACCTTGGCTACACCTTCCTGTGTTACAACGATATACGGCAATGCTTGCAGATCTCTCAGGCGATGGGCCAGGCGAACAGGGAGCTCTGTGCGGACATAATTGGCACTCTGATATTAGGAATCAGTCGTAGTTAGACAAATCAAGAACTCTCGATACGCACTTTGATCAGACGATCCTCGTCCATAGACCGGCCGAAGAACACCTAACACCGCAATGAGCACCTGGGGTGTGGATTCACACCTGTGAGAACCGCACCAATTGGCGGAGAGTAAGCCTTTTAGCCTCTTTAGCTGCATAAAGTTCAAGCTGGCGGTTTTGGTAGAATTGCAGGGCAGTTGAGAGCCGTCGACGCCCAACTGTGGTCGGAGACGCTGGGACGAAGTGACATGCAAACTTGCCCGAGCAACGAAAGGACGGTGAATGGGCGTGCATGGTATTGCGCATGCCAATTGGTCAATTGAGAGTGCACTGAGTCATAATTGGCGGTAGAAGAGGCTCGACGAATGTGTAAATATGCAGGTCCACGTTCGGCCGTAAAGTTATAAAAAGCCCGACGTTCGAGAAAGCGGAAGCAAATCAAATGGCATTTTCTCAGAATTCAAAGGATTCCTTCTGAACGCAAAGCACCCATGATAAGATACGCTGATCTACGGTCTCGGTCAACACCAACCCAATCCCCTTTGACTTTCGCTGGTACAAGTTCGTCACCGTAGGCGTAGATATCGTCTTCGGCCAGTGGTTGTGTGTCTTGTTGTCTAGCCATTTCTTCCTCCTCTTCGCGGTCCCAGAGGACATCTTCCCACTGCGCATCGCTAATGGTTACGGCGACCGTCTTAGCATCGGGTTTGTTAGGCAGAATCGCAGTGAGCAAGTTTGAGAGCAACTCCGCTGTGCCATCTGCAATGGGGGAATGCAACGTAGCGACCGGGAGGTATTCAGCCTACAAACACAGGTCCAATGGGCAAGCAAGTTGAATGGATGTATCCATGTGAACGCACCTCAATGAGCATGCCTTTCATCTCGCGAGTAGACAGCATCACATTACCAGCCCTTACCAACCAATCAGTTCCTATCGCGAAAACAACACCTTCGATAGTGAGCTGCTGGCCAGAGATCGCTTGATTGCGCTGTGGACCTTGTGCCGCTGATTGCCTGGCAGGAACCCATCGAGCTTTCAACTGAGACAAGAGTTGCTCCAAGGCTAGGGGAGGCCTTAAGGTCAGGAATGTCGTGCGATAGTGGGTAGGATTTACGAGATGGGCGTTGACGGGATTAGAGAGGTCGGCAGCAAGGACATCAGCTCTGGAGGGAGCCATTGGGTCTTCAAGGAGGACGAAAACGTTTTCATTCATTTGCAGGGTACACATGCTCCTTTCAGAGAAAAGTTGTACCCCGGGAATCGTGGTCAAGGTTGATCTATACGCTTTGACGTTGAGACTCCATTGTCCCACTACTTTCCCCTACGATTAGAGGTCAGTGATGGCTTTGCGGGAAGTCGCAAAGGAAGTGGCAAATCACGTTGTGGTTGTCCAAGATGTTATTTGTGATGATGTTCAGGCTACCATGAACTGGTGCATTGATCCATCGGGCAAGCCTAAGTATGGAATGTCGGTATGATCATGCAGTGTGTTTGATGGATGCGCGAATACCCTGTAAAGCCCATCGCAAGCTCAATTCAAGACGCTGTGTGTAGTGACAGTGGTATCTAATGTGTAACGGGGTCCCGTGATGTGACGACTCGCGGTGAGACCCTGAGAACGTCTGCACTGGCCAGCACCCAAAACATCTCTCTCCACCACCACCACCATCGTCAAAATGCCGCCAAAACGCAAAGCTAGCCAAGCTTCTGTAGAAACACCTACAAAGCGTCGCACTCGCCCTCGTACCGTCGTTCCTGAGGAGCCCCAAGTCAGAGTTCTTCGGTCGACTTCGATTTCTTCGTTAGCAACCGAACCGCGCACACCCACCACTCGCCGAGTCACTACGACATATGGCTCGACTAGAAAGCGTGAGGTGCTCGCTCACTCACGTAAGGAAAACGAGAAGGACGATGAGGCAGCGGACGCAGAGAATAGCGATGATCCCCTTGCCTATCATCCAGCGGAGAACGTAGAGACTCCCAGACGCGCTCGAGTGCCAGTAGCAAGAGAAACGAAGCCACATCCTGCTCCTTCAGCTTCGAAAGGCAAATACACGGACTATACCATCAACATCAACGATGATTCGGACGAGGATGCAAATTCGGACGATGAACTTATGCTCTCGGCAGCCACAGCTCCCAACACTCCTTCCAAACGCTCTTCGCGCAAGCAACCGGAAGTCCTCACACCCAGCCCTCGGAAGCCCCAAGCTCCCGCCGTGGAAATCGAGGTGCCGTTGACATCTCGTCGCAAAGCTCGAGGCGCTGCATCTCCAACAAAATCCTCAAGAAGTCATCCTATCTCCGGTGCACTTCCCGCTCACCTCACACCATGTTTTCACCTGCAAAAGCGTGCCATGCTACGCTTCCTACGTTCTCCTATGGACCTTTCCATGGACGAGGAGGAGCCTTCTCCCAACGACATTGCGGCCGAGCAGTTGAACACCTTATTACGCGCTACTGTTGAACGAGGGGAAGGAAATAGCTGTCTCGTCATTGGTCCTCGGGGTAGTGGGAAAAGCCACGTACGTAACGACCTTTCCCTCAGATGCTTGCGTCCTCATGTTTATGACATAGGTTGTCCGATCTTGTCTGGCCTCTCTCCCTCAACAACCTATCGTTATACACCTTTCAGGTCTGACCGAACACAATGATAGACTGGCTATGCGCGAAATCGCTCGTCAACTCTCTGAACAAACGGGGCAGACTTATGCTGTAGATGACGACGCGGATGATGCCAACGCCGCCGACCAAGAAGAGAATCCTTTCCTCGATACCGGCACCACAGCTCAAGATTCCATATTCTTACCACCGCCATCGCATCTGCCCGCACTCATCTCTTCACTCCCAACCCTTTCGAGACCAACAGTAGTCATCCTTGATGCATTCGACCTTTTCGCCCTGCACCCGCGCCAGGCTCTTCTATACTGCCTGTTAGACACAGTACAAAGCTGTCGAGCTGGAACCGATCGAAGTGCCTTGGCCGTTGTTGGAATGACATCACGGATAGACACGATTAATCACTTAGAGAAGCGCGTCAAAAGTCGCTTCTCTGGACGCTTCCTTCGGACGGCCCACCCTAAATCTGCGAGTATCGGGAAGCAAATTCTAGACAAGGCCTTCAATGCCCCCATCGTCGAAGATTTCGAGCAA
>JAPEVF010001167.1:0-13040 GCA_029747585.1 Pleurotus djamor | reverse complement strand
ACTCTGTTAACAAGTACGTCGTCGCGCATTATCGTTAAGCTGGCCCTCATTCTCTGGTTCAGAGGATGCTTCAAGGAAATCTTTTCTTTCACCAACCAGTCGTTTCAACCGAGTATCGCCCGAACCTTCGTAGGGAACTATCTTGTGCAGTCCTACGTCAGATGCTCGCCCTTCCCTGTGTCAATCCCCACCATCCTTGGAGGGTCTCTGTTCTTGGGAGAATCCTCTGACATGGTTCTCATTGCGCGCGATCCGAAAAGGCGAGGACGTATGCTAGCCATGCGTTTCTATTGGGCGCAAGCTAAATCATCGCCATACGGGGTGACTTTGCCAACAATGTGTCCCATTTGTCGGTGTGTTCGATCGCTCAAAATCGAAGTGGTCAAGACCCGAGGCGGTAAACCAAAATTACAAGTCACTTGTAACGCTCCTCTGACGGAAGGTCCATGCAAGTACGCCGACCTTCGGGACATGATTCAAGGGAGACAGTGCGGTCCCAAGACCCAGAGTGGTCAGTGGTTTGTCGAGGCCTACCCAGTTCCCGCGCGTAGAACATAATCTTGCAGCTAGTCAGTCACTCATCACATATCGACTCCGTTTGAGTTTGTACGCACGGCTCTGTCATTACTTTACACTCCTTTGCATAATATACGCGTCCTTCTGCTGAAACGCCTGACATCGTTATAAGCAGCTTGGTTTCATCGATTAGTCGTGTTTTATGTCATTTGGTGGCATTGATCGCGAGACTTCCCGGTGTTTTGAAAAAAAAAATTATGGGGGACGTCCCTGTTCACGGCTTTCTGCTCTACCAAGATGTCCAGGATCCGCAACCCAAGTTCGTACTATGGCACAGAGAACATTGCTGCCTTCCTCAAACAGGCAATGTTAGGCAAGACAGACCCGTGCGTATCCAACAAAGATGTGTTTGTGCGTTCGAGGTTGACGTCGCGAATGGCTAGCAACATGCCCGCCCACTGGAGAGGTGTTCGGTTGGAAGAGCTTGCGTCGAATCTAGCTGAGGCCTACGACAATCGCGGTAAGCACAGACCTTTGCCCCATTTCTGTGAGATGCTGACCTATGACTTCGCTTTCAACAGTGGTGTTACCTGTCACTGCAGAACGTCTTACCAAGGCGACGTTAGGCCAAAGAACTCGTTTACTAGCTGGTATCGAGCTCGGGGACGTTGCGACTCCGCTGCTTGTGCTCTCTTCAGACGGAATCCCCTTGATCGTATATCTCCCGGCTTTGATGTCTGCTAAGTCTCAGGTACCGCGTTTCCTTGTACTGAAATTATGACCAACCTGATTGCGACTTTCAGATGCGCTTGGCCCAATCAGTGTCGCAGATTTCGAATATCTTGATGAAACCACTCACAGATAAGAAGTGTTCACAACTGTGGAGGACCGCTCCGAAGCATTTTGCCCAGCCAGGTCGGAGTCTGTCCGTCGTAGGGGCGGAGACCTTCTCACCGGGTTGGTATACTCGATTCAGCAAGGTGAGACGCCAGCGGCTGGTCGTGACACATATATTTATGTCCTCTATACAGCGGGTTCATCCACCGAAGCCGTCGAGATCGTTGCGTATCAAGAAAAACGTAGAGCCGGTTGGTTCATGGTTGAAGCATCTCCGTGGATTGTTCACAATTGGCGATGTCTTATTGTCGCTGTTCCATTCACAGTCTTATAGACATGGTCAGCGTACAATCCATACACTGAAGAGCTCTGACGACGACTCAACTGCGTACTGGGCCAAGCAATGGCCTTCCGCGTTTTCATGCCTGTCGGTGTTGGCAAATCGTCGTAGCCGTTTGCACGTCGATGGTAAAGGGGATGTCAACCAGTTTGATATGCTCTTCAACACGGGTACTGCGGACACGGTTATACGACTTCGTCAACTTGGAGCCATCTTTGCGTACCCACCTGGTGCTGCTATGATGTTTTCAGGGTGCGTCTTCGAGCATGACTCGCCTGGATGGTTTGAGGGAGAGCGGGTGGGGTTTGTGCTTCACATGCGTCCAGAGGTTGTCGATAGGTATAACGATGTTTCTGTTTCTCTCCCTGTTTCGCTTCTGTAGTAGAGGATGAGCATCGACTCATCTTATTACAAATTGATGGACCACACCTTCAACTTCAACTAGGATGTATCTCATTGGTCATCTCGCAGGGTTTCAGGCACGGAATACTTCTCCAATGACTATTTAAGATATGTTAAGTTCACTCTAAGTGCCAACGACGTGCACGCTTATGGAATCTCACAATACGACCGTGCCCAACATCGAAGATTGGGAAAAGGCTCTCATTAGCGCCGCCAGGGGCTATGTACACTTCCAACTCGGATACAGCCGAGTCCACATGGACTCTCGCAAAATGCCGAGTTGGAAATGGTCAGGTGGCGCACGGTCCCGCACGGAACCTTTTTCCTCTTTTGATCCCGCACTTCCATCTTCGGTGTAAGCGTTTGCAATATGAGCGTCGCCAACGCACACTATAAGAGATATCAAGATGTAAGCTGTAAGGGAGGGAGTAGTATTAGACGTTCCTAAAATAAAAGACTCAAAAGATTCGACAATTCCTCGATATAGAGGCTCAAATTGATCCGTCCGACGACGATGAAGACGATGAAGTCCCAGAAAGAGGTGTGTCTCAATTGACCGATGATGAGACCTGTGACTTACTGTCCACATCGATTCAATAGACTTTCTCGACGATCGTGGCGACAACGAAGCACCTACCCGTCCCATTCGGTCGTCGCCAATTCTGGATCCTGAGGCTGAACATGCTGCCAACGAAGCATCTGCCACCGCCATACGCATGCGACATCGACGCATAGAACCACCTCGCAATGCGCCAAGCAGCGCCGTTTTTGCTGAAACATGGTCCGTCGAGTCCGGGTGGGAGGCAGGTATCAGCTTTATGCCGTCGCTCACAGATCCTGTAAGGGGACACTCAATTCCAACCCCTAGCCCCTCTGTTTCCACCTCCTTACAGGTCTCCCCGCCCACCATCGCTGCTACGAATCCCGGTCGAATCCCGAATCCCACTGTATTTGTCATTTCGGGATTCGCCAATCCCTCACTCCTTTTCCTTTTCTCTCTCTTCTCTCTCTCTCACTTTCCTTTTCTTCTTTCGTTCGTTACAAGTCGAATCCCGTACGAACGCCGTTCACTCGGGATTCGGTGCTATTGTGCGCTCTACAGCATTGCTGTAGAACACATGTTACTTTACATCTTACTTATAATTATTAGGTACTGTCCATAGTTAGTATATAGAGCCGCCCTAGGTGGGTGGGAATCCTTAGCCTTTTCTCTTCGGATTCCCTCCACCCAGGTGAGTAGGTACTTAGCTATTCCTAGCTATTACTAATATACTTCGGATTCCCTCCACCCAGGAGTTCCCCTGAGCCCCTCTCGGAGTTGCCCTTACAGTAGAAAAGGCTCACGCCCTACGCACCAGTATATTCGTTCTCGAATCCCGGAACGAATCCCGATTCCTCAACGAATACTACTCTTGCGTCTCCCTACCCAACCATGAGTTCGATGCCTGGACAGCCCGTCGCCTTGCCAGCGAACGCCGTTCAAGCACTCAGTATCTTGTGGTCGGACTTGCAAAAGCAAGCGGCATTGGCAGACTCACAAGGCATTGCGATAGCGCAAATATCTCAAACCCTTGATGCCATTGCAGCTCGCATGCAACTCCCTCCCCGTTCGCCATCTCCACCCATGGCTGAACCCCCAACCCCGGTCACTCCTCCGTCTACGGTTCGAATCCCGGCCCCACGCGGTGAGAAACTCAAACCCGCCAACCCTCCAGCCTTCGACGGCAGTAGGGCGAACGGCGTTCACTTTCTCAACAGCGTGAACATCTGGTTCCAACTCCGTCCAGACTTGTTCGTCAGCGACCAAGCCCGCATTCTCTGGACTCTCTCGTATTTCTCCAAAGGTCGTGCACAGGAATATGCCAACCGATGCTTTCGAATGAATACCGCCAACACCACTACTTGGACGGCGTTCGAAACGGCGTTCAAATCTCGGTTCTTTCCTCTGAATGAAAGGGAGCTGGCTCGAGTTAAACTCGAGTCATCGACCTGGTATCAGCACAACCGGACCTTTGACGAATACATAGACGAATTCCAGGAATTGGCAGACCAAGCAGACTACCCCCTTGGTGCTCAGCTCACACTCAAGTTCAGGAAAGGTCTTCACCGCGGCATTCAAGACCAAATTGCAGAATCTTCGGTTTTGAATCCCGGAGACGACGACACCATTGGCTGGTACACAGCAGCACAAACCATCTGGAACAATATGCAAGCCAACTCTGCGTTCCGCGCTGCTGAATCCCGAACGCCGTTGGAAACCGTCGACCTCCCTGAACAAGCACCTCCCTCTCTCCCAATCCCTGCTGCAATCAACCATCACGAACCCCCGAGTCAAAGACAAGACGAAGGAACTGCCCCAACGCCGACGAATCCCTGGTACACCGTCAACGGCGTTCAATCGCTTCTCCTGCCTCCCAGTGGAAGAGCCAAGTGTGGTAACGGAAACGAATCCCGCACCTGCACCAGCAAATCCCGATACCCCGCAGGAAAGCAAAGGTGTACCAACACCCCCCAAAACCCGAAGGCCTGGCTGGGAGAAACGACTACCCAAGAGGTTTCAAGTCTCGGCAACGCCGTCCGCTCTCTCGTTGGACATGGACATCTCCGTTCAAGCAACTGATACCGAATCCCGCTTCCTTTTGCATGCCCTCCTTGACAGCGGAGCGTCGGGATTGTTCATCCACCCCAACTACGTTGAGAAATGTGGTTTTTCGACAAGGCCTCTCTCATCCCCAATCCCGGTCTACAACGTTGACGGCACCATGAATCAGGAAGGCTCCATTCGTGAAGTTGTGGACTTGGTTTTGCGCTACAAGGATCACTCTGAGCGGGCGCTATTCGCAGTCACCAACATTGGCAAGCAAGATATCATTGTCGGCTACTCTTGGCTCAAGGAACACAACCCCGAGGTCGACTGGCAAACCAAAGAAGTCAAAATGAGCCGTTGCCCTCGAGTTTGCAGTACTTGCCGTGAGGAACTCAAAGAGATTCGCCGGATTCGACATCGCGAATCCCGACACTTGCGCCAATGCCGACTCGGTCCAACGCCGTTCATTGATGACGAACCTGTGGACTTGCCTGCGCTGTTGGAGACAGACGACTCTGATGACCCAGATGTCTACGAGCCGAATGCCGGAGATCGTCTCTTCTCTGCAATCCCACCTCCAACGCCGGACTACGCCGTTCAGATTCGATCCATGGAAATTCGTGCATCTGAAACCATCTCCCAACGCCTTGCAATCGCCTTTCAGAAGAACAAGGCAGTCGAATCCCGGAATGCCGACTTCCCAGACCTCTTTACGGAGTTCGAGTCGGTATTCGCCAAGGAGGCATTCGACGAACTTCCCCAATCCCGACCATGGGACCATGCCATTGAGTTGGTTGATGGTTCTGAGCCAGCCAACTGCAAAGTGTATCCCTTGTCCCCAGTCGAACAGCGCGAACTCGACGCTTTCATCGAAGAGAACTTGAATACCGGTCGCATACGCCCTTCGAAATCCCCAATGGCGTCCCCGGTATTCTTCATCAAGAAGAAAGATGGTTCTCTCAGACTTGTGCAGGACTACCGAAAATTGAACTCCATGACTATCAAGAATCGGTATCCAATCCCGCTCATTTCTGAACTTGTCGACAAGTTAAAGAATGCACGCTACTTTACCAAGCTCGATGTTCGCTGGGGCTACAACAATGTCAGGATCAAGGAAGGCGATGAATGGAAGGCGGCGTTCAGGACGAACCGCGGTCTCTTCGAACCCCTTGTCATGTTTTTCGGTCTCACCAACTCCCCCGGCACTTTCCAAACCATGATGAACGACTTGTTTCGGGATTTGATTACTGAAGGTGTGGTTGTTATCTACTTGGATGACATCCTCATCTTCACCGAATCCCGAGACGAACACCGGAAGGTGCTTCGGCGAGTCTTGAAGATATTGCAAGACAACAAACTTTATCTTCGACCTGAAAAATGCGAGTTCGAACAGACCAAGATTGAATACCTGGGAGTGGTGGTCTCTGAAGGCAAAGTCGAGATGGATCCCGCCAAGATTGCTGGTGTCGCAGAGTGGCCTGAACCCCGGAATCAGACTGAACTCCAGTCTTTCCTGGGTTTCGTCAACTTCTATCGGCGTTTCATGAAGGACTACTCGCACATCGCTCGACCGCTATTCGACATTCAGAACGCCAAAGAATGGACTTGGACAGAACGGCGTTCGAGCAGATCAAGGGACTCATCACCTCTGAACCCATCCTGGCGGCTCCCATCGAATCCCGGCCATGGCGACTTGAGGCTGACAGCTCAGACTTTGCAACTGGCGCCGTTCTCTCGCAGTTAAACCCCGAGGACGACAAATGGCATCCTGTGGCGTTCTTTTCCAAATCCCTATCCCCGGCAGAGCGCAACTACGAGATTCACGATAAAGAGATGCTCTCAATTATTCGTGGACTTGAAGAATGGCGGCATTACCTGGAAGGTGCTGAATCGGAGTTCGAGATATGGACTGACCACAAAAATCTAGAGTATTTCACCAAGGCGCAGAAACTCAATCGCCGTCAAGCTAGATGGTCTCTCTACTTATCCCGCTTCGATTTCACTCTTCACCACCGACCTGGCCGTTCTATGGGGAAACCCGATGCTCTATCCCGCCGCGCTGACCATGGCAATGGAAAGGACGACAACCAGAACCAAGTACTTTTGAAACCCGCTTTCTTCGCCGTTCGAGCAGTCGAAACGGCGTTGGAAGGGGAGGAAATAGGTATTCTGGGTGAAATCCGCGCGGGATTGCGCTCTGGGACTCTGGAAGAACCTGTTGCCAAAGCCGCTCTCGAAGTCAAAAAGCTTCGGGGTTCACGCAAGGCCGTTCGGGGTTCAGAATGGGAAGAAGACAATGGTCTGTTGCTTTTTCGAGGCAAAGTCTATGTGCCGAATACCGGAGATCTTCGACGCCGTATCGTTGAACAGCACCACGACTCCAAGGTAGCTGGACACCCTGGTCGTTTCAAGACATTGGAACTCGTATCCCGCAACTACTGGTGGCCCAACCTCTCTCGCTACATCGGCTCCTACACCAAGCATTGTGACTTGTGTCTTCGCACCAAGCCTCAACGCCGAATGCCGTTGGGAGAGCTAACGCCGTTGGAAATCCCGGAAGAGCGGTGGAAGCGCATCAGTGTCGACTTTATTGTTGAGCTCCCTCAGTCTGATGGTTATGATGCCATCATGAATGTGGTTGACTATGTCAGTAAACGAGCTCACTTCATCCCGACACACACCACCGTTTCGGCATTGGGTGCGGCCAACTTGTTCCTTCAGCATGTCTGGAAACTCCACGGGCTTCCGAACGCCGTTGTCTCAGATCGTGGAACGCAGTTCATTGCGGAGTTCACGCGGGAAATTTACGAAAAACTCGGGATTCAACTTGCAGCATCGACGTCTTACCATCCTCAAACAGATGGTCAGACCGAACGGTGTAATCAAGAACTGGAACAGTACCTTCGGACTTACACCAATCAGCGTCAGAACAACTGGGCTCAACTTTTGCCAATGGCGGAATTCGCATACAACAACCACATCCACAATACGACTCAGCAAACGCCGTTCATCCTCGACACTGGCCGTCATCCCCSCATGGGATTCCAGTAACCTTCATCAGCAAAGTGCTCGATCTACCATGAGATGAGTCCCCAGACAAAATCCGCAGAGATAGGCAGACCCACATATTCACGCCATGTAAGCACGTCTTTGACTTTATGTTCATCAACCGTCTTGAAGGGGCAGCTATTACACACCACACGAAGATTCAACCGGTCCAGTTCAGATGGGAGCAGCTGAAACGAGTCGACTTCCAGAAGGTCCGCGATAGCTTTGACAGCCTGATAACCCTTCGCCGCAAAACGAATGGTACGGACAGGTTGATTGAGGTAGTTGATAGTAGACCAAATACCCGTCCATGCGATCAAGCAATGAAGTCGACGTGGTTTACCCTTCAAATTCGGGCAAACAAAGACGGCGAACGCTCTATCAATAATGTTCGCATCTTCCTTCAGTGCGTTTTCGTTGTCATCCAATAACCCCGACTTGATGATATCGCCTTCGAGTTGCTTTCGCATACGCCAGGCTTCAGACCGCGTCGATTCGGCAAAGCGAGGGAAGAGGTGGGATTCTTTAAACTTGGGATCGTCCAAGGTGTGGTCTGACCCATCGTGAATCATCACATACAAGTCCTGCAAAATGACTTCTTCGAAAGGGGTGTAGTGCCATTTCGTTGCGGGAAGTGTTTTGATGTATGAGGCGTACGCTCTGCTGACAAGGTCCTTCCGACGTTGAACGCGCATGGCTTCGTCATCAACCGCCCGGGTTTTCTGGAGTGGCTTAAGGATCGCGACGATCTGAGGCAAAAGTGTCTGCCATTCTGAATGCGATAAGACCTGAAGTCCAATGGCGCATAGAATTGGTTTCGCTCACTGTTATCCGTCAGTTCGTAATCTGGATCGAGACGGTACAGGCGGTTCATTCCTCGGTCGACTTCCTTCACGGAGAAGCCATAGTCGATACATCGTGCCTTCATACTTCATAAAGCCGGATTTAGTAGAGAGCCAGGTATGTTGAAGGGACGCACATACTCGTTGACGAATTTAGCTCTCTTCTCCCGACGAACTGCTTCAGCCTGGATATGGAGATGTCCAAGCCAAGGCATACATAATTTGCTGTGCTGCGTATTTGATATAAGAGAGGGGACAACTCCCGCGCTCTGACAGGCATACCTTGAGTAGACCTTCGACATAACTTTTCCTTTCAGCTATGAAGGTTTCTTGATCGTCTGTTTGAAGGAATCCAGACAGTTTGTTTTGTACGTCGTCAAAGTCGCCCTTCCAGTATCTTCGGATGGTGACGAATCTAGCATTCTCCCAACCTAGATGGAGGATATCGATGGCAAGTCGCGGAGAGTAAAATCATCGGAGCCCACGTGTAATTGAAGTGTACGGGACCATATCCCATATTGGTTCAACCTCGGCAGTTTCGCCTTCGCGGAAGAATGTCATTCTNNTACGGGCACATTAGAACGGCGGTCTTTCCAAGACAGCGGTCCAATCGACGTACAGATCGGGGTCGCCGAGACACTGATCATCACAGAGCCGACGAAGGATACAGAAATCCGGTACAGAGGCAGCCCTGCCACAGAGCTATTGGATCTCTTCAGCAACCGATTGGGCTGAGATACGGAAACAAAGACTTGCCTGGCATATCAGCGGCGCATATAGTAAGTCCGCCCACTGAATAAACGAGGTAAATTCCGGACAGGGAGGAGCAGGGCAGTCCCTAGCGATTGGATGCGCCTCAAATATGGATTTCCACAGAGAAAGCGCATCCGGGGAGTCCAAGAAAGCGCGTATTGGATCTACTTGCTGTGCAAGGGTGATGATGTCCTGCGGTTCAACCCATTGGAATATCTACATCAAATGGCTCGGATGGGTTCGGTGCGAGTAGGAATCAATCTAGCTGACCTGAAACAGAACATCTGTGGGTACTTCTAGCAGCAGCGAAGGCCATATTGGGGCGCCTTCATCTTGCACGTCGTGCTGGGCGATGAGCATCAATGTGGAAGTCCGAGTCCAAAGAGAGCTTGGGCATTTCCGTGGACTTACTCATCGTATTTAGCCGCATGGCCCAAGCGCGGCCTTGAGCTTCGGGTCACGTGTAGAACGATGTTCAGAGCGTCCATTCAATTTCTTGCTAACGCTAGGGCGATCGTCGCCCCAACGCCTACTCGCTACCGATCTTCCTCGGTTCCCTCTTTCCCTCTTACCACTACATCCACCAACTTTCTTCTTTCTGCTCACCGTCCGCAACAATGGTCGACCTTGCCAAGAAACCGTCGCCCGTATTCGAGCTCTTCTTCTAGGACCACTTCTTCGTCAGACAGGCCGAGAGTCCTTCTGCTGGCCGCATTATCTGGCCTTGCAACAGCTGGGTTGATAGAAGGGGGTTTGTACTACTCCAGGGTCCGTATCCATGCAAAGGATAAACACGTTACACGATGACATCATTCTGCTAGTAGTCCTCCGAAAGTGAAACACGATCGCTGGGGACGTATGCGTCCCACGAAGAGCTTAAAATTGCCATAGAACAGCTCCGGAAAGCGTTGCCAGGTGAAGGCCAAGTCGACACCAATCCAGACGACTTGAAAACGTATGGTTCCAGTGAGAATTCGTATCACCCTTCTTCGCCGCACGCCGTCATTGTAAGCGCATTTACTTTCGTTGGCTCATTTTCAGCCAATTCTCGCAATGAAATAGGTGCGGCCGAAGTCAACAGAAGATGTAGTAGCCATTGTCAACATCTCACGTCAATACAAAGTTCCAATAACCGCATATAGCGGGGCAACCAGTCTAGAAGGTCATTTTGCAGGCGTGAGTATGCCATCACTGCTAAACTTGATTCGTACTAATATCATCAATTAATCTTTCAGTTTCCCAGCGGGAGTATCTGCATCGACATGTCTGGGATGGATCGAATCATCCAGATTAATGGTGCGCTTCAAACCATGCTTCTGTATACAACCATGCGGAGTTTACGTGTCTTGTGTAGAGGCCGACTCAGACATCATATGCCAAGCTGGTGCGCGATGGGAGGACATTAATGACACATTGAAGGAGAAAGGAATTCCCCTTTTCTTCCCAGTAAGCTAGCGTTGACACGATCTGTCTGTTTTACTCAAACTCTGCATGATAGCTCGATCCAGGTCCCGGAGCGGTGAGATATAGGTTCTCGCCTGTGTAAGAGGTACCCTAAAGCATTCGTATAGACTATTGGAGGGATGGTTGGTACTGGTTGCAGCGGCAGTTCGTAATGCTCTTCAATGTGATACCTTGTGCATGCATTGACGAGCCTCTAGCCAACGCCGTTCGTTACGGTACCGCGAAAGGTGAGAGTAGATGAATCATCTAGGCGTAATATTAGTTGAACCTGACCGTCCGCTTGCAGCTGAATGGTTCCTCAATCTTGTACGTGCGCTACCCAGTTTACAGCAGTAATCCTCGTACGAACGTCCAGTTTAGACGGTAGTGCTTCCCAATGGTGAGGTCATCAAAACTCGGAGAAGAGCAAGAAAATCCTCGGCTGGCTTCGATACCACTAAATTGTTTATCGGTGCCGAAGGAACGTTGGGAATTGTTACTGAAGGTAGACAGACATATAAATTGCGTTCGCCTCATCATGATACACTGATTCCGTTAAATAGCCACCCTCAGGCTCGCCCCCTTGCTTCCCACCAAAGTTGCAATGGCTCAATTCCCTGACGTCCACCATGCCGTTAGTGCTGTCCAAGAAATACTGAACTCTCCCTACGGATCGCATATTCGTGCGTTCGCCTAATCTCCTCTCTCTCACCACGTCACGAACCTCTATCCTTTGCTTAGAATGTGTCGAACTCCTGGATAGCCACAGTAAGTATATTCACCCAGTAACTAAACCCGGCCTAAAATCGGCGTCTTTCTGTGTCTCTGCCTTCCAGTGATGAGCGCAATCAACCAAGCCGGCCTCGTTGATCGTCCGTACCCTGTCCAAGATAGCCTTTTCTTCAAAATCCAAGGCGACGATGTCGCCGTTCGCCTCGCATCCAAGGTCATCCAGTCGATCATAAAGAGGCACGAAGGCATGCGATTTACATTCGCCGCCACCGATCAGGAGGCTGCTGACCTGTGGGAGAACCGCAAGTATGCTTTGACATCCAGTTTAGCGGCTAACCCGGATTGTCGGGCTTGGACGACAGACGTTTGGTGCGTTTCTCTCCATCGTCTTATGTGAATAACCAGCGTACTTGCAGGAAGTGCTTATATTGGATGGCCCTTCTAGTGTACCCGTGTCTCGTCTCCCGCAGCTCGTCTACGAGACCAAGCAAGATCTTGCGGAAGCTGGTCTGAAGAGTACCATCGTCGGTCACGTCGGCGATGGCAATTTCCATGCATTGCTCCTGTTCAAGACGCCTGAGGAGCTCGAGGCAGTGTCCCAAGCCGTCCACCGTTTGGTCCATCGCGCTATCGCTTTGGATGGGACGTGTAAGTCCTCTCCTTGGTTGCTATTGAATTTCGCGCTGATGCGTCGTTTTACATGTAGGCACGGGCGAGCATGGTGTTGGTGTGGGTAAGAAAGAATATCTCGTCGACGAACTTGGTCCGGGCACTGTCGAACTTATGAAGACCGTCAAGAAGGCTATCGACCCCCACAACCTCTTCAATCCAGGAAAGGTGAGAGGCCATTCTAAGTACTTAGCCTCGTCGATCACTGACTTTCGTGGATTACAGCTGTATCCCGAGTCACGAACTAGCGAGAAGAAACCCTCACATTAATGGTTGAAATTGTAGGGATGGGTGTTATGTAGGTCAATGAATGATTGATGCGATATTGCTGCGTGATGAGAAAGGAGTGTAAAGAGAGTAAATCCAAGGTAACTACGAAGTGCCACTCAGAAAGAATCTACATCCTCGGGTTGTATTTCCTGCATCTTTATCATCGCCTCCCGAAGCTCGCCCTCCGCGAAAATGGCCGCTTCCTTTGCAACAGCGAGCTTTTGTTCAAGCTCCTCAATGGTCAAAGGTCTAGTGGATTCGTCATCCTTGATGATGCCGATAGAATCCAAGCGTTTCAAAGAATTTCCAGACTTGGGAAGAGCGCCGCGACGGTCCCAGCCGCTGTCGTTGAAAGACAACACCGCTCGAACCGCAGCGTTGTTGATATCTCGATGCAATTCCTCCAACTTCGAGAGCTGCACTTCCATCCACCGAGCCCGTCGTTCGAGTGCCATGGTAAGGGCAGCGACCTCATCTTCTTTACCCGTTGACTCCTCACCACCTTCATCCAAGAAATCATCTCCTTTGAGCATATCACGCAAGACGCCGTCAAACGAAGAGCTGTCGTCCCAAGTGGTGCGAGGGAGAAGTCGAAGAAGGT
>JAPEVF010001166.1:0-13059 GCA_029747585.1 Pleurotus djamor | reverse complement strand
TCTCGCTAATGCGGGGATCATGAACCACGTTGAGACTGGCTCGTGGGCATTCTTTTTGGGGTTATATGATGGGCTCACTGGTAACTTGGGGCGTCGTAGCAGTGATTCGTAGAAATATAAGTATCCTAATACTGCGCTACGTAATCATTCGACCACAGCACTCCTGACACCACTGAAACACACTCGGCACAATCTCATGACGATGCTTCCCCATATCCATCAACAGAAGGGGAACCTGCTGGATACTCCCTGTCTTTTCGTACTCTGGATTCGCTAAATCGTCCCGAACCAATAAGTTACGCAGGAGGTACTTCTTGGAATCAGGTAAGGGCGTTGAGGTGAATAGAAGGAATTGGGTTGGGAGACAACCGTTGTGGAATTCGGAGGGAGTAAAACTGAGGCATTCGTCACATTCGTTGCTCAGACCTCGTCCAGTGATGCGGATGAGGAGAGGGCGACCGCCTTGTTCACGGTGGTGCTGACAGAGTTTGGTGAGATCACGGCTCACGGCGCAGATCTCAAACTAAGTGAATGTACGGCCGTCAATTTCGCATTGTGTAACCATCATGTGTGAGAGAGGGAGACATACCTTTCGCGCGGACTGGAGTTGAGGTCCAGAGTGCGAGCAAGCTTTTTCGAGTCGAGACATTGCTCCCACACGTCCTTCTCCATACGAAGGAGGAAGACAAACATTGAGTAGTGAGATCAGTGAGTAGGCCCCGTCTTCTTCGCGCGTTGTCTGACGAGTCTTCGCCCAGTTCATGACGAGTTCGTAGTCCTTGGACGAAGGTTTGTATGTGCTGTATAACAGCGAAATTTGATCGATGCCTTCGCGGATAGAAGACCCGAAATGGGACCTGAGAAACAGCCGAAGTCATGACCACGGTAGACTTACCTGCCGCTTTCGCTAACCGCTCTCTCAACCACTGTCCTTCCACGCTCAGGTTATACTCATCAACCTGCGGATTGTTCGCTCTACTCCCCCTCAAAACATCGTACCTAAACGGTGCGATCCTGCCCCACTCCCGATCGAAAAACGCCATCCTCTGTGGTGCTAAGAATTCCTGTAGCGTCCAACCCCTCTTAAACCACTCTGATGTACTGACTTCTCCACCGGGAACGATGTCGGAGAGGTATACGATACAAACGGCGGCGTTGGCGTACCACCAGAACATCGATCGGATGGATGCATCGAGCTCTTTGGCGTTCTGCTGGTTTATGCAGGAACTATCCATCCAGACGTAGCGGCAGCCATAGAAATGGGCTATCTGGCAGAATGCGTTGAATTTTGCGTTGGATGTGGAGATGAGTGGGACGGTGTTAGGAGTCGGATGCTGTTGTGCTGAGGGGATACGTCGGTGCAGGGTAGAGAGCTCCGTAAAGGTGAGCTCGTTGTCGTTCCATCGATGGGAGAGGATGGCGTAGTTTGCTTGAGGCTCGGTGGTAAAGGTTTGCGTAAGCGTATCGAAGAGTCGAACGGGGAGATGTTCCCGACGTAGCTTCCTCAGCCTTCGGGTCTGCGACGGTAATCAGAGCTAAGCTCACACCTTCGGAAGGACAAAGAAAGGGAAGTGACGACTCACGTCTGCATCTATATCCATAGCTAGCGGCTGCGACATAGAAATGGGCATGAGAATAACTAACGAAGCATTGATTGCGGGGAGTCGTGGTCTTATATATGGAGAGAACCAGTTTGAAAGACCAGAAATGGGGAAGCGATTACGAGGTGACATCCATCGAGTGACAGTGGCGAAAAGTCGTGTCTACCGCGTGTTGGGGCATCGATTCATTGCCTATATGTTGGGGATTGTATTGAAAAGACTGGGTCCGTGGCTGGCAGAAAGGGTACATGTAGAATTGACAGGGCGTGAATTGAGTTCTAGAGCGAAAGAATATCGAGGGGTCGACGTAGAGTGCTTTTGCAGCTCGTGTAATGGTTGTATCTTCAATCTTTCATTGATGGAATGTAGATAGGGCCCAGTAAACGTGCGGCGCGTAGATGAGCTGATTGGAGGATTGTATCGTGACCCCATTTGCTCCAGTGAGCCTTGGTATTGTGCTGCATGTTCAAATGTCATCATCTCGTATGAAAAATAGAGAAAGCGTGTAGGACACGGGGCGGTATCAACAGTGGTAGTTCTGTCAATCAAGGAAATCAGTGACATATCTACAATCTATGAAACGGCTCAAGACTGGACCAATTCACTCACAATGACAAAAGCCGTAGCGGAGGAGCTTCGAGCATGCGAGGTGTCCTGATCAAGGTGGTTGAAAGAGAAGCGACTTCATTGACTTAGCAATCCTTGTGTGTGAGCGTGTGAATCTGCTTACTCCCAATTATTCAATGAATTTCAAAATATTGTCAAAACTCGTATTATTTTTGGTTGCACATCGTGAACATCGCCGTCAAGGAAACTCTCCCAACTCTCCCCCTCAGAACGACCAAACCCGATGAACACTGCACGCGGATGCCTCCCAGACACATAATCGGCATCCTCCAAGCACCCTCAAAATCGATGGCGTACGCGACTGGACAGCTCCATATCCCACCTCTTCCTGAGATCGATTATAACACACAAGAGGTGCTACATACGGTGCCGGCTGGAGGTGGATTGCGCGATGGACGACGAATGAGTACTTGAGGACGCGTTGTCATGGTTACCGTTTGTCGTCGACGCGTCATCGTTGTCCTCGTCCTCTACTCATCTAACCACCACGACCATTTCCAAGCCCTATTCCTTCTCTGTCTCCTCCACGGCGTCCATCCATTCCTTCGTCCACATGCCGCCTGTGCTGAAATAAGGACTCGAAGCTTCGCATCCAGAGTTCCAACCACAGGGCGACGAAGAGTCGTATGGAGCTTCATGAATCATTGAAATTCGCGTTGACGTATAGCGAAGAAGGGGCGACGACCAGAGTGGACTGTGAGGTTGACGTTGGCGGTCGAGAGGTGGAAACATACGTTTGGGGCGGAAGCATCGACGCCGAAAGCTTGAACATAGCTTACCCCGGCCCAAGTCGTTCGCCTGCCTGAGTTGAGCAGACAAGCACCCGTATCCAAGCCCAGTGCCAACACTCATCCCTTCGTCCATTTCTTCGTTCCTCGCCTCCATGTTCCACTCATAGCTGCCTGTCCGTACCCCAATCCCCAGCACCCATACCAATGTTCGAAATCTCGTATCTTTCCTCCGTTCCAACCGACCTTCCGATTGTATCCATGGCACCACAGCATGGCAAGGCGACCCAGGTCCTCGACGGATTGCGATCGATGGCATATCGGAACAAGAGGGAGACGATCGAGAGGGGGAGGGGGAGGGAAGATGTTTTTGATGCTGAGATGGCGTCGAGACGTGATGATGTGGGATGGATTACAAAGGTGCAGGACGGCGTCTGGGGATGGTTAGAGTAGTTGATGCTCTTGAGAAGGACTTGGCTGTGGTTGAGGTGGAGGTACACCCTCTCGTACCGACGCTTCCTTCCCCCCGCTGCGCATACAGAAACTCTCGCTCTCGCTCTCCCACATAACTTCCTCTGCATCCACCTGACCTCCACACTCCCACTGCATCGATTATGCCCATTTTACGAAGGAACGACCGGAGCGAACATCCTTATATGGAGGAAGGTCAAATGATGAGTAACTTTCGAACCTGGATAAGGTGGCGAATGAGGAAGCTGGAGAGGCTACACGAAGGACAGGATGCATACGCACGGGGTAAGTTCCTCTCCTCCGCTATGTCTTTCATCGCCCTCATTCCCTCGTCCACTCCATAGCCCAGTTTCGCCGTAGTTGATTTCCTCTCGACCAAGCACACCGTACGCAGGCTCACTTTCCTTGAGCCATCTCCAAGAGCCGCCGGCGTTCGAAGCATCGGGTCCATAGGATGCTCTGCGTCGTTTCCTACGAGGTGGATCGCAGGACGCTGTAACGGAGGATGGCTCGATGCGGGTGGTACAGTTGACGTTGATGCTGAAGGTGACCGCGGGGATGAAGGCGACGATGTGAAAGGCAAATACGAGGAGACAACCACCGGCTTGGATGCCAATCGGCTCGTTCAGAAACCCATCGATTCTGAGATCAGCGACAAACGCAGTTGAAAGCCGACCGGGGGGAAAGACGAGCTCGAGCATCAATGCGTTGAGGTGATTACCCAGTGGGGGATGGTTTCGGGGGAAGGAAAGGGTAGTGCGCATGCGATCTTTGGAATGTGGAAGCGGTAGAACGATGGGAGCAAACGTGATAAGAGGAGAGGTCGGAAATGGGGAGGAGAGGCGTTTTGTGGTGATGTTGAAGATGCTGATGGTCGTCGTTGTCGTGATGGTGGGTAATGATAATCCCAGCTCCCTTCCCTTTGTTCCTGCACGAATCCGTCTCCCAGAGAGATGCCCGTTGAGTCCTCTGTCGCTAACCTCGAAGGCATCGAGGGACCGTAGAAAAAGCATTGAGGTACGGGAAATTAAGAGGGTGGTCGAAGGCAGGATGAAGGGGGGTNGGGGCGAGGAGGTAGTGACGCTGTTGTCGGTTTGGACCCTCCAAGCTGTAACGTTCCCGTAGTCTACTATTGCGCATGTATATCGATACCCTCCAGGCGATCATACTATCAGCGATTTCGTCGGATCGGTGGGTGAGAGTCGCATTAGAATAGGGGTAAGATGGTGGGAAGGTGTGCGTGGCGGGTCCTTGAATGCGGTCGATTCTCGAGGATCTTGTCATGAATGACGATGGTGGAAGGTAACTGGTGAGGGATGATGGTGTATGAGGGGGAGTAGGACGAGTCGTGATGGCGGCGCTGAGGGTGTGGGTGTGAAGGGGGGGAAGATGATGTCACTTGAGTAAGTCTGCACCATCTTACATAGAAGCATGAGGAATGTTCAAGTCGCCATCGGTGGGAGGCTCAACAGGAATACTTCGATGGGCTGGTATGATTTCTTGGATAGCGCTGTTGATGAGACCGGGACGATCTAGACGCGTGGTTTGAAGTCGAATCCAAGAGGGACGGCTCCGATAACACCCACATCTTCGCTGAGCTAGGCAGATTGCGTGTGACTGCAATAGAAGTCGTTGGCTGAGTCGAGGATGGTGAGCTCCTAGGACTTCCGAGCCTATGCGAACCGGGCAGTGAGCTGGGGGAGCTGGCGTCAGACACATATAAGGTAAGTACCTGTGTGGTGAGCTACCCAGATCGCATATCTCAGACACCGAAATCCTCCATGTAATCGCTCTCGCTACATTTGCTGCTCACACGAGATCAACGGCGAAGGGACCTTGAAATTAGGCAACAAAAACGGACTGTATAAAGACTTGAGCAATACGCTTCGCACTGAGAAGGGGAGAGACATACTCGCTGGGACAGTTTGCGAGGTGAATCTGTGCGCGATCCATGTGGTCCCTTCGATGCAGACTTGGATCATGTTATGCCAATAGACGAGAAGGCGGGGAAACACATACTAGAATTTTGAGGAGAGTTCGGGAGAAAGCGGGAATTTTCAACCGGGTGCGTTGGAGAAAGGTGCGGCTTCGTAGGGAAGCAGCGCGTGGATGCGGGGACAATGATGGCGGGCTGGCATGATGGGGAGCAACGTTGAAGACTGGGCTTCGAAAAAATACGAACTTTGAAAAACACGCGAAAATGATAAGATCCGTGAGAGCAAAGGTAGTCTCACGAGGGATGCTAAGTGGTGGGGACACCATCGTTCGACTCAGCCGTGGATCACGTATGTTGCGATGTAAAAGTGTAGCGGCCAGCGGTGCTCTTGACCAAGGATACTAATGGCACATGAAGAGGAACTGACAGAAAGGATGATGGGCAGAATTGAAAGACAAAGGGGCTTGATAGGAGCTAGGAGGGGAATCAAAATGGCATGCAAGAACCCAACAGCAAGGCCACTTTAGGAAGAAACAGGGTTAGATTTACTGACCAAAAAAAAGAAGTTTGAAATCTTTCTGGACCAATGACTTATCTTGGACATGGCCTGGAATTCTAGTATTTGTACTTGATTGGGCCACAACAATTGTCAGTATAAAAGGCCAAACAACACTTTAACCACTCTTTACCTCCTTCCACCACCTTCCTAATCCAGCCAGAAGCCAAATAAAACCAAATATAAACAAACAAGATTATACAATGGTAGGTCGTTGGAAAAGAAAAACGACATCCAGGCTGACATGGTTTTTAGCAGGCAAGTTATAGAATCTGCTGGCGCTGAGGACACTTTGACGCCAACTTTTCAACTGACTTCAAAATTTTGGATTTTCATCTCTAGACCTCTCATCAGGTATGGACAGTCTATGTCGTTAGACTAGACTAACGACATCTGACTTTGACATCCAGCAGGCTAGTTGTTTCTGCGTCCACAGTTTTGGACGTAGTAAATTTGACTGACTTTGACTTTCCCAATGTGATTCTCTAGACTTCAGACAAGGTATTCAGATTCCAACTCTACTTTCTCATAGCCTATCACTTATCCAAAACTTTCTCTGAGGGACTTGCCATGGACCAGGTGAGTTGCTGCACTGAAGACAGCTTGATGCTGAAAATTAATTCTTATGGTTTCCATACTCTAGACTGATAACCAGGTATAAAAGACCATAGCTGGACTGGTTTTATGGTTTCTCCCATCTAAGCATTGATTTTAGAGTCCTGTGGCAAATGAAGTCGTCAGCCTTTTCATACGACATTACTATTCATCTAATGCAATCGATGCTAGAAAATGCAATTCAATGACAATCCTAGGAATGAAACCATGGACTTGGATGTTACCAATGGTATTTTCTTCAAGGATACCTTCTGGTTATTTGGAATCTTTGCTCATCTCAACATTACTTCTAAACAGAGTCTCCATCAACATCTGAGGTGGGTCGTCTGTCTGCCCTAACAACATTCATGAAAACCTGACTTGAATATTGTAAAAGGACACAAATCATGAGTCAGAGTACTCTTACAGTGATTCTGAAGGTATTAGAGCATTTTCCAATAATGGAATCTAAATTGCTAACTGTAACTGCATCAATACTTTTCAGCGCAGCAAATCAGTGAACAAGGTAATTCTTCTTCCACTCTTCTTTTAACATAATGCTTAGCAATACTGGATACTCAAATATGGTCAAGGCAGCAACAGGGACACTGATTCAGAATCCTCAAACTCTGAAGATAGAGTCATTCAAGTTAGTAGGATAGAATAGATAATATGGTGACTCTATAAATACTGAATTTACATAGAATTCTGACAATGGGGGTTTGGCTAATGCCCTGAATGCAGGGTTTAGAAGTGGACCAGCTGTAAGCCTCAAACTTTCCCACAGATAAATAACTAACATAAAATATTGATGGTATAGGTGGCAAATGATAGTGTGGGAAAATTGCTGTTTTCCACCCCAATGCAGTTGATATTAATATTTTTTCCAAAGGATGAAAATGAGGAAATGCCTTTTCTTCAGGTATGTATCCATCTGGATTTCAGTTGGAATTCACTAATAACCAATTGATACTAAATGCTCATGTATGAATAGGAACAAAACAATGGTAAGTATATAATCAAGATATATAAAGAAATACAACTAAAAGTATACCTTTCAGAATACAGAATATTGTCTTCTCTGAATTCAGAGGTTTGCTTCTAGTTCTATTGCTGCTACCTTGATGATCTAACAGAATGCAGGACAAGAATCTGGATACTCACCGGCATGAACAGCAAGTTGGGCACAAGCTTGCTGAATTATACCACAAGGCCCAAATCACATGGAAAAATACTTTAACCAAAGAGTTGCCTAAATATGTGATAGAAATGTCTGAGGTAATAGGGGAACAGTCAGTTTATAGGTACAAATACAGGCAAGGAGTCCCAAAACAATTAAGAAAAGAGGAAAAGGTATGCTGCACTTTTTTTTAGTTCTTTACTTTCTCACCCCTATGATTTAATTTAGCACCTTCTTCAAAAGATTTTTCAAGAAGAAATAGAACTAAAGGAAGAAGATCCAACTGAACCTACTGAAGAAGACCTTCAAGCTTTAAAGAACAGAATTGGATTCATCATTTTAGAGACAATTCCTACTTATTCAAACACTGTGGAAAATTCTCTGGATGCCACTTTAACCAAGGCCATGCAAAATGAGGCTGATATAGCCAGAAACAACACCCATGTTGCTATGGATATAGGACCTCCAATGCATATTCAATGGGAGGAGATGGATGAGGCACTGAATAGACAAGTTGATAAGCATGGAATTTTATTGAATGAAGTGAACTATGGTAAGCCTGCCTTTTTTTAGGTTATATATAATGATCTATTTTGAAAATACTAATGATCAGATGAAACAGGCTTACATTCCCTATCACAATTCTTTGCAAACTAGCTAGGAATATACATCTACTTCACTAGTCTACTGGTTCTTGTAAAGGTTAATTCTGCAGCTTGAGAAAGCTTGGGAATTGGAAAGATCTGACAGTGGTTGGTCAATGAGCAACAAGTCCTTTCTGAAATACTATCAAAAGTGATGGAATTATAAACCACCAGTATTGGTTTTCTGTTGTGATTAAAAGTATAGATTAACACCCTTTGGTCATTGCAAGGGCAACTCCAAGAGGGGCTCAGGGGAACTCCTAGGTGGAGGGAATCCGAAGTATATTGGTAATAGCTAGAAGTAGCTAAGTACCTACTCACCTAGGTGGAGGGAATCCAAAGAGAAAAGGCTAAGGATTCCCACCCACCTAGGGCGGCTCTATATACTAACTATGGACAGTACCTAATAATTATAAGTAAGATGTAAAGTAACATGTGTTCTACAGCAATGCTGTAGAGCGCACAATGGTACCGAATCCCGACTGAACGGCGTTCGTACGGGATTCGACTTGTAACGAAGGAAAGGAAAGAAAGGAAGGTGAGAGAGAGAAAAGAGAGAAAAGGAAAAGAGTGAGGGATTGGCGAATCCCGAAATGACGAATMCAGTGGGGTTCRTGTTTCCTTCGCCAGTTCTCCGCGGCAGCCTTCACATCTGTTCTGCTCTGCCATATGCTGAGAGCAGCGTTCGCAGCTTGAATCGCGTCGGGATTCGCCTTGTGGAATTCCGCTATCTTCTTCTTTGCGTTACCCAGGTTTTCGACTGGTTCCCAAGTGTCTGCTTCAATCCCGTGGCCTTTCCAGTGCACAAGGTATTGAAGCTTTTTCCATCTTCCAAAACGTCGACTGTTCTTGATAAAGTCTACCTCATATTCTTCTTCGCCGTCGACAAGCTCAGGAGGCGGCGGGGTTCGTGGTCTCCGGGATTCGATTGGGTCCTCATCCCAAGGCGTCAGCTTCACAATTGGGAATACCGGGTGGAGGCGGGATAGGGCTGGTGGCAACTCAAGACGATAAGACATCTTTCCAACCTTTGCAAGAATCTTGTATGGGCCTAAGCGCGCATGTGCAAGTTTCTTGGAGGGTTGATAAAGATTAATATCGGACGAGTCGAGCCAGACCTTGTCACCGGGATTCAGATGTGGCATCGGCGTTCGGCGTTGGTCATAGTACCTCTTCATGTCGTCCTGGGCTTTGGCAATGGCAGACTTCGCTTCTTCAACAGCGGTTTTCATCCGGGATACGAACTCCTTTGCTTCTTCAACTCGACCACTGGTCCGGGGTTCGAATCCCATGCGGGGATGACGGCCAGTGTCAAGGATGAACGGCGTTTGCTGAGTCGTATTATGGATGTGGTTGTTGTATGCGAATTCCGCCATTGGCAAGAGTTGAGCCCAGTTGTTTTGACGCTGATTCGTGTAAGTCCGAAGGTACTGTTCCAGTTCTTGATTACACCGTTCGGTCTGACCATCTGTTTGAGGATGGTAAGACGTCGATGCTGCAAGTTGAATCCCGAGTTTTTCGTAAATTTCCCGCGTGAACTCCGCAATGAACTGCGTTCCACGATCTGAGACAACGGCGTTCGGAAGCCCGTGGAGTTTCCAGACATGTTGAAGGAACAAGTTGGCCGCGCCCAATGCCGAAACGGTGGTGTGTGTCGGGATAAAGTGAGCTCGTTTACTGACGTAGTCAACCACATTCATGATGGCATCATAACCATCAGACTGAGGGAGCTCAACAATAAAGTCGACACTGATGCGTTTCCACCGCTCTTCAGGGATTTCCAACGGCGTTAGCTCTCCCAATGGCATTCGGCGTTGAGGCTTGGTGCGAAGACACAAGTCACAATGCTTGGTGTAGGAGCCAATGTAACGAGAGAGGTTGGGCCACCAGTAGTTGCGGGATACGAGTTCCAATGTCTTGAAACGACCAGGGTGTCCAGCTACCTTGGAGTCGTGGTGCTGTTCAACGATACGGCGTCGAAGATCTCCGGTATTCGGCACATAGACTTTGCCTCGAAAAAGCAGCAGACCATTGTCTTCTTCCCATTCTGAGCCCCGAACGGCTTTGCGTGAACCCCGAAGCTTTTTGACTTCAAGAGCAGCCTTTGCAACAGGTTCTTCCAGAGTCCCAGAGCGCAATCCCGCGCGGATTTCACCCAGAATACCTCTTTCCTCCCCTTCCAACGCCGTTTCGACTGCTCGAACGGCGAAGAAAGCGGGTTTCAGAAGTACTTGGTTCTGGTTGTCGTCCCTTCCATTGCCATGGTCAGCACGGCGGGATAGAGCATCGGGTTTCCCCATAGAACGGCCAGGTCGGTGGTGAAGAGTGAAATCAAAGCGGGATAGATAGAGAGACCATCTAGCTTGACGGCGATTGAGTTTCTGCGCCTTGGTGAAATACTCTAGATTCTTGTGGTCAGTCCATATCTCAAACTCCGATTCAGCACCTTCCAGGTAATGCCGCCATTCTTCAAGTCCACGAATAATTGAAAGCATCTCTTTATCGTGAATCTCGTAGTTGCGCTCTGCCGGGGATAGGGATTTGGAAAAGAAAGCTACAGGATGCCATTTGTCGTCCTCGGGGTTCAACTGCGAGAGAACAGCGCCAGTTGCAAAGTCTGAGCTGTCAGCCTCAAGTCGCCATGGCCGGGATTCAATGGGAGCCGCCAAGATGGGTTCGGAGGTGATGAGTCGCTTGATCTGCTCGAACGCCGTTCGTTCGCGACCTGTCCAAGTCCATTCTTTGGCGTTCTGGATGTCGAATAGCGGTCGAGCGATGTGCGAGTAGTCCTTCATGAAACGCCGATAGAAGTTGACGAAACCCAGGAAAGACTGGAGTTCAGTCTGATTCCGGGGTTCGGGCCACTCTGCGACACCAGCAATCTTCGCGGGATCCATCTCGACTTTGCCTTCAGAGACCACCACTCCCAGGTATTCAATCTTGGTCTGTTCGAACTCACATTTTTCGGGTCGAAGATAGAGCTTGTTGTCTTGCAATATCTTCAAGACTCGCCGAAGCACTTTCCGGTGTTCGTCTCGGGATTCGGTGAAGATGAGGATGTCATCCAAGTAGATAACAACCACACCTTCAGTAATCAAATCCCGAAACAAGTCGTTCATCATTGTTTGGAAAGTGCCGGGGGAGTTGGTGAGACCGAAAAACATGACGAGGGGTTCGAAGAGACCGCGGTTCGTCCTGAACGCCGCCTTCCATTCATCGCCTTCCTTGATCCTGACATTGTTGTAGCCCCATCGAACATCGAGCTTGGTGAAGTAGCGCGCATTTTTCAACTTGTCAACGAGTTCAGAGATGAGCGGGATTGGATACCGATTCTTGATAGTCATGGAGTTCAATTTTCGGTAGTCCTGCACAAGTCTGAGAGAACCATCTTTCTTCTTGATGAAGAATACCGGGGACGCCATTGGGGATTTCGAAGGGCGTATGCGACCGGTATTCAAGTTCTCTTCGATGAAAGCGTCGAGTTCGCGCTGTTCGACTGGGGACAAGGGATACACCTTGCAGTTGGCTGGCTCAGAACCATCAACTAACTCAATGGCATGGTCCCATGGTCGGGATTGGGGAAGTTCATCGAATGCCTCCTTGGCGAATACCGACTCGAACTCCGTAAAGAGGTCTGGAAAGTCGGCATTCCGGGGTTCGGCAGCCTTGTTCTTCTGAAAGGCGATCGCAAGGCGTTGGGAGATGGTTTCGGAGGCGCGAATTTCCATGGATCGAATTTGAACGGCGTATTCCGGCGTTGGGGGCGGGATTGCAGAGAACAGACGGTCTCCGGCATTCGGCTCATAGACATCTGGATCGTCAGAGTCATCTGTCTCCAACAGCGCAGGCAAGTCCACAGGTTCGTCATCGATGAACGGCGTTGGACCGAGTCGGCATTGGCGCAAGTGTCGGGATTCGCGATGTCGAATACGGCGAATCTCTTTGAGTTCCTCTCGGCAAGTACTGCAAACTCGAGGGCAACGGCTCATTTTGACTTCCTTGGTTTGCCAGTTGACCTCGGGATTGTGTTCCTTGAGCCAAGAGTAGCCGACAATGATATCTTGCTTGCCAATGTTGGTGACTGCGAATAGCGCCCGCTCAGAGTGATCCTTGTAGCGCAAGACCAAGTCCACAACTTCACGAATGGAGCCTTCCTGGTTCATGGTGCCGTCGACATTGTAGACCGGGATTGGGGATGAGAGAGGTCTTGTCGAAAAACCACACTTCTCGACGTAGCTGGGGTGGATGAACAATCCCGACGCTCCGCTGTCGAGGAGGGCGTGCAAATGGAAGCGGGATTCGGTATCAGTTGCTTGAACAGAGATGTCCATGTCCAATGAGAGAGCGGACGGCGTTGCAGAGACTTGAAACCTCTTGGGTAGTCGTTTCTCCCAGCCAGGCCTTCGGGTTTTGGGGGGTGTTGGTACACCTTTGCTTTCCTGCGGGGTATCGGGATTCGCTGGTGTAGGTGCGGGATTCATTTCTTCGGGATTCGTTTCCGTTACCACACTTGGCTCTTCCACAGGGAGGCAGGAGAAGCGGTTAAACGCCGTTGACGGTGTACCAGGGATTCGTCGGCGTTGGGACAGTTCCTTCGTCTTGTCTTTGACTTGGGGGTTCGTCTTGGTGGACCGTGACAGTTTGTCCAGCAGGCGTTCGGCCTCTTCCTTGGTCATATACTGCAAATCAAAATGGCAAGGGCAATCCCTGTCTTCGTGTTCA
>JAPEVF010001165.1:0-13089 GCA_029747585.1 Pleurotus djamor | reverse complement strand
GAATGCATCAGCATTGGGGAACAACCTCTCATCCCGTGTCATAGCCCTGTATACGGATCATCCCAGTATATCGCCAAAGCAACGGCCAGATCCAACCCAGCCCGAATCCCGAGGTAATAAATTGAGTTATGATCATGCGATCGTAAGGCATTAATTGAAGATAACGTTATTGAAGAGGGCGTCGAACCAGGGGTGCAGGCCAGGCGCAATAAAAANTCGTCGCAACAGCGGCGCAGGCCGAGGTGATAGAGGGTGAGCGTTGCAGAATGGAGAGATGATTGCGATGGAGACGACCGATATGAGATGTGAAAAATAACAAGAACGAGAACAAACATGAGCAACACGTAGCCAGGGAGTAGAGTAAACAGCCACGTACCAAACATTCGCGAAGATCTGCATAAGGTCACCGTGGATAAAACCGTCCGGCGCCGCGTAGTGTGAGAAGAAAGGCGAATTCGTGTCCACGAGAGCATATGTATCGTTCGAGGTTAAAAGATTCATATGGAAAAAAGAAGCAAAGCAACATGATGAGCAATTCAAGAATTCCACGGAGAGGAGTGTGAAGTGAACATTTCGCCGAATATAAGAAGGTGGGGTGTGCCACAAGGAAAATGGAACTCACCAGAGAACCCTTGGGGATGAACATGCCATTATACACATCGTCTTCCATAAGGCGGTGAGGTAAGCCTGGTACAGGATGGGTTACTATGACTGAATAGATTGATGGCTCAAGGGAACGTACTGAGGGGTACTGGGGAAGCCCAGCGCAGAGTCTCCTTGTATACAGCTTCGACTGGGGTAACCGATTTAGCGCAGGTGGAATAAGGTGAAAAGGACACGACTCACCATACGGCAGATTAGGCCTGTCTGCGAAAGATGGCATACGATCAGCACCAACGATGGTATCGAGCTCCTTCTGGGCTTTCGCAAGCACCTCAGGATGTTTTGCAATCGCTAAAAGAACATGCGAAACCGCGGTAAGGGTAGTATCAATGGACGCCGAATACATCGAGTTTGCCGTCCATTTGAGATCAAACTCAAAAGTATCTGATTTTTTGCCGCCTTCTTCGTCGAGAAGGAGCATGGAGCAGAACGATGGGATAGCGGTACCGTTTTGGAGCGAAGATTTGACGTATTCATAGGGCTTGTCGACGAACTCCTCCATTTTGGCCTTCCATGTCGCGGCTTTGTGCAGGAAACCGGATCCCGGAGCCCAAAGAGGGAGTTTCTTCACTGTATACGCGTGGTCTAAGCGCGGAGGCTAGAGATAGCTTGCAACTACTCACAGGAAGGAATGAGATCAACTGGCCAGATGCCACCACCAGACGCGATATGGTTAGCCAGGAGATCAACACATTCGTCGGCCAGTTGCAGGAACTTGTCGTCGTTGGAGCGAACCTCATAACCATAAACTGTCAGAAGGGTGAGACTTCCGGCATACCTGCGATATGGGTTCCTGTGAGTGCGACAAACACATTAAATGGAGATATGTGCGCACCGCTTGACATGGTTGATCCAATCAGAAGGATCCTTGACCAATCGTTGCAAAAACGACCTAGTCCCGACTTCAATCAGACCATGATATTTGGGAATCGCCTGGAGACCGAATGCACGGTGCAAGAGCTTGCGCTGACGTCGGCTTTGATCACCATAGGGTGTGAAAGCAACCTTGATCCCAATGTCAGATACGGCGTGGCAAGCTCGTTGAAGACGCGAGACACATACCATGTTCTCACAGCCGCAACTACAGGATGATTGGAAGAATCGCAGTGCGAACGCGCCGGAATGGATCAGGAATTAGACCTAGAACCACAAGAAACTACTCACAGCTCGCAAACCATGACAAGGAAGGGCTTGTCAGAGTAGATCGACCCCTTCTTATCCAACAACTCTGAGGCCGTCTCATATGTATTCAAGAAAACCAGGCCTTGACCGAAGACGTGCAGATACGAAATATTGCCTATAAAAAGACAGAATCAGCCTCAGCATCACGGATGTTTGCCTACTCGCACAAACGGGCGCCACCGCTGAACGGAAGTGGCGTGACATAGCCTCCCGTCATGACAGGACAAAAGACAAAAACACTTGACGCCGAGAAGACTCTTTGAGAGCAGTAGACGAGAAAAGTGCTCACCGAATTCCTTTGCCCACTTTGTTGCAGGTAACCAGAGCTCCTTCGCGGTCAAGTCTGTAACATTTCCGAGTAACGGAACGGGCTTCGGGCCTGGTGGTAATGCCCCCAAAGTCTTTTTGGGCTTGCGCAACCACAGGAAGGCGGTGACGATGAACGCGCTGAGGGCGACCAATGACGAGCCTTGCATTGATGAGGATGATGGAGGGGGAAGGAGAAATGTAAAAGAGTGTCGATGTGCCGCTTTTATAAGCTAGGCTAGTTCATATACAAGATAATTGACGGTCCCTGGTTTGTTCGGAGGCAGATGGGGTGTTCTGTTCGCTATGGAGGGTGGCAGGGACGCAAGTCGTTGGCCGTTGACATGAACGAGACTTGCACTTATAAAGTCCTCCATCGCATTGCTAGAAACGACTTGGAAAAACACGTGATCGCATCCCAGTAAAGCAAGCCTGATCCAAGTCGATGGATTCCCTCATTAATGTGAACGCCGCTCCAGCATCTTCAACTCCGAAGTGTCCCCAAGACCCAAATGTTCCCTCCCACAGCGCGCTTCTATCAAGCAGCAAATTTCCAATCACAGAATCAATGCAATAGACCTTGAAACAGACAAAAAAGTGAACTTTGCGAGAGCAGAGCAAAGGCGGCAACTTGCAGAAAAGGTGACTGATCGACGTCGAGGCAAACGCCAAGGAAGGGTCGATGCTCGGCAAACGCACCGTTTTTTTCCCGCATTTTTGCAGGACGCGGCCGGCCACCTCTGGTGTCATCTCGTTTCACAAACGACCACCGTCGATAGGTCTCGCTCACACCACATTTTACCTTGTTCTATTCAGAGAAGTTCTAGAGATAATCAAAATCCATGGAGTAACCCGATGAATGCAGCTAACCTCGTGGCCTTGCCCAGCCGGCTCAGACTACTAAACGGGGAGTATGGTTTGTCGTCTAGACTGGATAAGTAAAGAGGGGGTACGATGGAAACCATCGATCGTCCGAGAAGAGGCTAGGACTTGGAGCAGTAAGTACGAACGGAAGAGAGATCGTGGCCGAAACCCGCCAAATTAGGCACTCACGTGGATTTGTCGCGTCGCGTCGCGCTAGCGCACATCCAGGTACACTCCTTCAAAGCGCTAGTGAGCCTTCAATGTCAATGTTCATGAACCACTGGTCCACACCCAGACCCAGTAAAACAACCGAGCGCCAACGACGCCCAACGTTGTCCATGATGCAAGCTTTTCCTAGCACGTTCGTAACGACGTAAGTTGCTTTGTCGCTCATGAAAGCCAGGGGCCTTTACAGACACGCTTGTCACGGATCGACGCACTGTGCTTTCCTAGCCTCGACGTTCCATGAGTAGTGACGAACTTCATGGAGGTTGTACAAGCCATGTGCCAGGGCCTCTCTAGGAATAGACTCGGTGCAAAATTAGACGTCGTGCATAAAAGGCGACGTAACACGTTCGATTGTCCGTAAACAAGGACAGAACCTCAAGCCATGCATTTCCTACTGATCGTCGTCAGCGCCAGCATAGCGACTTTGTCTTTAGGATCAATCATCGACCACCTTAGTACGTACTTGAGGCTCATAAACACCCTTCCATTTCATAACTCAACATCCTGAGTCTGTAGATTCATTAGCTGTTACCAAGAGGACCGTTCAATTCAGAGGACATGAGCTGACCATTACCACCACCCCACTTACGACATCTCGTGCTGAGAGGCTACGCAACACCACCCAGAAAGCCGTGACGGGAGGCGATAGCTTACGAATGGACTTCAATAATCATGATCGTCGCGTCGAAGGACAAGAGAAACGAGCCGCGCCCATAAACGCGTGTACGTCAAACTGTAAGTGACCGTTATATTGTTGAGTGTACGGACGTGTTCATGAAACGATGCACTGACTCACCCTGGTCTGGACAGTCAATATCATCTGTAGCAATCTCGCGCCGACGGTACCCAGTGCAACCGATTGTACGCTCTTGTCAGCGGCGTTACTCAACCTTGATTCGCAGACAGCGGCTCAATCTCAAGGCGTATGTGCCGTGCCCCAGAATGTTAATTGTAAGTACCCCAAATGACTTACCAAGAAGTGCCTTACCACCTCAAAACGTAGGTCCGAACTTCGTCGTAGCTCCATTGACCGAAGCTACCTTCTCGCTGGGCACATGCCTCTTGGGGTTCGCAAACCTCGATACGATGAAGAGCTTCGCATTCTGTGATTTCAGGATGGTGAGTACTTTAGAGTGGCATTTCGCTCCGATGTATCCACTCACCGAGCGTAATAATAGGCCCAATTGAGCGTACCGATGTTTCAAACGTGCTTTGTGGATCAGCGGACAACGGGAGCCATCGCTGTGTCACCTACTGCACAGTTTGCCGTCGAGTAAGTTGACCAGTATTTGTCTGAACGCGCCCCTGGTGACTAATGGCAACCTTTTCAGACTTGTGCATGCCTAGAGTAGGGCTGAAGGAATCTTCTCTCGGGAGCTAACCGATACGAACGTTGTTAAATGTGCTATGACACTCTGATCCCATTGAAAAGAAAGAAGACGCGAGCCACAATTGGCTACACTAATTGTGCATGTCCGATCGATATCAGATTCTGCCACGGAGGAGGGTTGGGCGGGGATCGGTTCCAACGTCGCATGATTTCATTCATGAGATCGCAAGCCCGTGGCGCAACGACAGGAAAATACGAGAAACAAGAATAGAATGCAAACAGCGCTGTAAACTGATCGGAAAGCCAATTGTCAGCATTCATCAGAATAAAAAANGACGGCGGTGGCCGAACAGGTATTTACCCCACGAGAAGGTCAAATTCCTACCAAATGACATCAACATCTTATTCGTGGAAATGATGTGAGGACAGATTTACGAACTTGGTGATAGAAGGTTGTCCAGACGTTGGCGATGGATATCACTGATGAGAAAAATGAGTGGGAAGGAAACATCGGGCGGGGTGGGAGAGGAATGGAAAGCTAACCTGTTAGGAAGATGTAGTACATCATACCTAGGGAGTCTGGTTGAGCTTCGGTTGACATAGTTAGCAATCGGATAGGACTCACCATCGCGCACAAGCAAATCCATCCATGTCGTTGGTGACAATCGGATCCACCTTCGGTGATGTGCTTGATCACGCGACGGAAACTCAGAGTCGTTGGTCATCCTATAGCTCAGTGGGGATGCTCACAGTTCTGAAAGTACCTCAGGACGGTGAGGAACAAGATAACTACAGTGATGAATCGTCAATTACATGAGAGAGGTAAACGAAGGTTCACTCACCGAATTCAACGATCATGACGGTGAAGTACCCTAGTTGCTTCAGTTGATTCCCGCCCCGAGGATACCATCCGGGAAGGCCGATGACACTTAAGGGGATAACTAGAGTGGAGGATGAGAACGGGCGTTATCAATGATGACGATGATGATGTGATGAGCACCGCTTACACTCGACAGAAGACCGCTGAGCGGAAAAACTGGCAGCAACGACGATGACGCCGGAGACTGCAAGCGCGACCAAGAACCAAGTAATGGTTCTGCTACGTCCCCAGAGTATCCAAACTCGCAGGACCATGTAAACTGTGGGCTGTGATTGAGTGATGGAATAAAGCAGAGAGCCGGAATGCGATGACTTACGTTCCGAGAGGAATATCCCAAAACATAGGAAAGCTGTAACGAGTATTCGACGATTAAGCACCGCCCTTTCCAACATATCGATGCCGTGCGTACCCGCCACTACGTTGTCATTTACGCTATACTGATGTGATGTGAGCCCGTAGGCCAGTTTGTCTATTGGAATCGCTGTGAGTTCAGATTCCTTTATCCACTGAAAGCCAATATTACTCACTATAGACGCTGAGTGGAATGTCGATGAAAGGGAGGTAACGATTCAGGAGGAACAGGACACCAGCGAAGCCTTGGAAAGGTTTACTCCATACAAGGGAAATTTCGAGAGGAAGGGTGAGGAAGTAGTCGTATATCTAGAGAGACTGTTAGCGGCGATCCGATTGAGAATACAGATAAGCCTGACAAGGAGAGTGAGAGAAACGACTTGAACGTGCAGGTCAGCGCCAAGTTTGAGGTGATCGAGGTCCAGAGCTCACCGTGGATATACTGGAATGACAGAGGGTGTGAACAACAGATTATTTCGCCATAGAAGTAAGGTCTCTCACCCTTCCGGTCTCGCATTGGAGAAGGCTGTCAAAGTTAAACACAGTGGGGTCAAGGTAAGATGACGCATCCATCGTACGGGGAGGGTGTCTAGTTGTCAACCCCCCAGCGTGAATTTCACTTTATACTCAGACACAGAATTGACGACAAATATGTCTTCACCGCCGCTGGCGCTGATGGAAAGAAGGCAGTCTGTGATACTTCTGATTTCGATGGTAGATGTCATGGCTATTTGATGGAATAGATACGATGAGTCGGGTTTTTACACGACGACGCCTCCGGAGAGGATTGATCCCAACTTCGACGAGCTGTAAAGATGGGCTCAACTGGCTTCGGTAGAAAAGCGTGTAAGCAACTGCACGGTATTTACTTGTCATGTCATTACGTACCAAAGTCTGGGATTCGTAAGAACCAGTCCCGTCTCACGCCAGTATGGCTAGCAATACCCAAGCGTATCGGAAGCAGTTCTTCGAGCTGCTTGCTCGTGCCACGGTAGGTTACTGGTTCGCTATCCCGCGCGCGCTTCCAGGTTTCTTGTCCAAGTCGGGATGATGCATTGAAGCCTCGCCATCAAGAACAGTGTAGGATGCGTGTGTATCCCGTTTGTGACTAGACTCTACCAGGAGGAACGACGGTGACCCGGATAACTTTGTGGATTCGACGCGCGGAGACTCGAGAGGATCAAGCCTCAGTAACAATGTTGATTAGATTCGTGAATATTAGCTGAAGCCAACTCCCGTAGAGCCTTGCAATTGGAAGAACGTTCAGTGATGATAACAGTTGGGAAGGAAGCTTTTGGATGGCCAATACGACGGGCGCTACTTTGAGCGCTCTAGCTTATCTCCCTCCATTCTACATGATCCGAGTCGCAGAGCCCTCCCTTTCAACGGATCGGAGCGTCATAACCACGCGAAATGGATGATAGAAAGTATTTACAACTAAATCTAGAGAAGAGCAGGAACTACGTATATAAGTAAGTAAAGGGAGTATAATAAATTACATTATGAGGGTCTTTTTGGTCTTCCGGAGTTCGTGAGCGTCGTCTATCGAGAGATATGCTGCGGTTTCATCAAATTTGAGCTTTATACCTAGAATTCGCCCGAATCCTAGCACCATATTTGTAGAAGATGAAAGGGATGGGCATGATGGCTACCGAAACCAATGCAAGGAGGAGACCCGCATACTGAAAGCCCATCCCGTGAAACATCTGGTTGACGAACAGCGGAATCATAGCTCCACAGATCGAACGCAGGAATGTCTTTGCTGCCAATGCTGAAGCAGCGACATGTGAGTAGGAATCGATGATGTAGGAGTTGGCGGACACGTAAAGGAGGATCATAGCAACTCCGAAGAGTCCTCCTGCGATGCACGGGGCTGCGATGGGGTTGAGCAATGATTCGTTGTATGGTCAGACATAAACGACGTACCAATAAAGCTAATCTCGGGGTAAGCGCCAGTGAATGCAAAAATAAACAACGCCGCTGGTAAAATGCTGCGTAGACAGTTGAGAAACGCACTTCTGACTGTCAATGAGATGGTGACTCACAATGATCCAATCATCATAAGGTACAGACGCGCCTCGGGATATACACCGTCCGCTGTTGCCTTCCGGTACCATTTCTCTTGGAAAGGGAGAAGAAACATAGCGATGGAAATGCCGATCTAGCCCATGCATAACCATAACATGAGTGACGCAATACCAGCGTGAAACCGAATAGAACCGTACCATGATGCTAACGAAAGTGATGCCGGTAAGACCGGCGCTGAATCCTCGGATTTCTGCGAAAGCGATGGGGAAGGCGAAGAATAGAAGATCTAAGGCAGGATATGTAAGCGGAAGACAAACAGAGTCTGTAGATAATTCAGCAACGTACACAAGATGCTGTATACGAATGATAGATCTGTGGGTCCAGTTGGTCAGGGGGGTTCGGTCATCGTGCTGAAAATGCTCACAGATGGACATGAATATGACCACCGGCTCGGTGACAAGCATAGTCAACGGGCGTAGGAGAGCGACCTTAAGGCTCTGCGAGAGTGGTACACGGTGGAACTCAGCCTCGGTAACATAACTGTCGTCGCCGGTTTCTTTTCTTAACCTTGCGGCTTTACGCTTCAGTAGGAGCGGGGCCAGTGTTTCTGGGATGAACAAGGAGAATGCGAAGCAGACTCCAACGAGAATTAACAAAACCCAATCTAGGCGAAACGGTGAGCATGCGCGGATAAAGCCGGTGATGAAGACAGCCTACATAACCATCGCCAACCAGCAAGTTCGCCAATCCAACCGCCAATCATAGGTCCGATACAGGGTCCCATGCTAAAGACCTCGGTGAACGACAGCTAGTATTGATTGATCTCGGAGTACTTACAATATCGTCAACGAGAAGACAGCCATTGGAATGCCGCGCTCTTCGATACTCCAGACATCGGCAACGCTGGAGAACGGTTACAATTAATGAAAGAACGGGGGTCAGCAAAACGACGCAAGGGCACATACCTTCCGCCAACGTTGCACATGGGAGCTGACGCGGCTATCCCAGCGATTTGTCGCGTAATGACGAGCGTAGCGGCATTCTTGGCCAAAGCTCCGGGCAGGGTGAAAATGAAATACAGGAAGAAACTGACGCAATACATGGGAGTTCTCCCAACAACTTCGGACAAAGGAGCGAAAAATAGCGGCTGGTAGTGAAGATCCTATCAGCATCGGCATGGAAATTTGAGGAACAACGAGTGGCTCACCCCAACACCGAAACCAATGACAAAACAAGTGACCGTCAGGTTGATGATCTCTTGCGTGGTATGGAGGTCTTCAACTGGACCAATAAGGCTGCGGACGATATGAGTGGGTCGACGAAGTCAAAACAGCAAAAATTCCTACTCACTCTCCGGTAACAATTGAACTGCCCATTGCCACCGCAAGGCACAGGAAGGACGCCGCGATAGTGACATACCTGTTTATTTTTAGATGTTCTAGTCAACCGAACGAAGCGGGTGGAGGGAGAAATTGACCGACCACTTCTTGAGTTTATTCCACTCCCGAGGATCTTCTCCGGATCCCTTCTCGAACGTGACGAATGTGTATTCCTTCTGCGAGCTAACGACTTCTACATCCTTCTCCAGGTCTTTGATCGCCGGAGAAATGGTTAAGCTTGAAGATGTCGGAAGTTTACCATCTAAAACAAGCGGCTTGGCACCCTCGAAGGGTATACGAAAGGAAGCAGGTCTGGAAGCTGACGGAGTCGACGTCGAGGACATAGCCGAGAGAAGAGGGAGGTAGGTGAACGAGGGGCGTGATGGAGGCTCGTTATAGGTATGATTATATAGTGTAGGTAAAAAGGAGGAAGGCCCGTTCGAGACGAGCGGGCGACCCCATCGGTCTCTATACCATGCTCGTATGTGTACTTCTTGAGGTGATTATTTCAAGATCAACGGGGGTAAAATGATCATCCGAGATGCCGTGGTCGGCTAGCATGACGCGTTGAGACGCGTCGAAGTGGTTATACACGATGGTAACACTGTAGGAGCGTCTTCTATAGCAGAATGACCATGATAGACCGTTAATGCTGGGGTACAATTGTAAGGAATATTGCGTAGAAGTGGAGGAGGGGACGAACGGGTGGCTGAGAGAAAAGGCGAGCATCCGGTACAAGCATCTCAGCAAGTAACCGGTCCTGTGCTGAGATCCATTCCAAAAAGCTCATTTCTGGTCTGGCGGTTCAACGAAAGCGCGCCCTGTTACTTGGCAATGGTGATAACGACTTCATCGTCTGGATCAACCCTGAAAACACGCAGAAGTCGTACTGCAGCTGTCCAATTCCACTATGAAAAATGTAAACATGGGGTTTCAAGGCTTAAAAAAAGAGCCGACATATCACGATGAAGAGAAAAAACCGGTCAAAGGACTCACCGAAACCGAGCGTTTGCAGAGGACATGGACCACGACGACTGTGTCGGACCGAATAGTGAAGGGATGTCCTTCGTGATGGGGTAGAGCCGATGCTGCACCGATGATATGTGTCGTGTTGGATGACGCTGACTCCGATGGTGGTCGGTGGCCTAGCGTTTCCAAGCCCTGCACTTCGAACGTGGTGGTGAGTAGTTTGTCAAAGGTCAGGCGCCCAGTATCCAGTATGAAAGGGGATCGGACTATGAATAGGAGTCTCCTGTTGGCTTTGAACTCGTGTGCGGTTTATTCATTCGTACTCTCTCACTTGGCGGCCAAAGCGGTACTTATCGTCTTCCATCCTACTTTTCCCTTGTACCTTCATCTCGAGGAAATCCCATCGCTTTCGCCTCGTGTACATAGTCTTGTTATAAATACATTCTCGTTACGTATGTCACCTCAGTTATTACGCCGTGCAATCACTGAGTACTTTTGTGATTCTTACATCTCCATCAGGTCATTCTCACCTCAACCCCCTACAATCGAGGCGAGCTCAATCAAAGAGCTAACTACCAGGTCTACCTCTCCACCTTCACCCTTCGTTTTAACATCGTCAACAACATCTTCCTCTGAACGTCTTACATACACTGTCATCATCCCATGACTTGCAGCCGCCTTTAAGTCCTCGATATGAGCTGCGACCATTGCACACTGATGAGGTTCCAATGAGAGATGGTACGCTGCGCCGAGATACGTATTTGGATGTCTATGTTATAGTTTTAAATAAAGTCAGAAAAGAGGAATGCCAGGCACCGAGAGGTAGCCCCAAGGGAAAAAAACATACGGTTTAAATGAACCAAATAGTTCAGTAGAAAAGATTGCGTCCCAAGGTAGGTCTGTGTATTTCGCCTGTAGATGGTGGTAATTAACGGTCGTCAGAACAAGAGATGAGATAGAGGTTAGTGACATACCATGTCTACCAAGAGACGAACATTTCCATTTGAGAGGGGAGCAATGATCTTGGTTTTCCTCAAAGTATGGAGGCCCTCCGATGAGTCAGGCCACGCTAAGATCCATCAACAAAATTCATCAAGTTGTGTCGTTCATCGCACCATCTAGCCGATGCCAGGCCAGAGTAAGTTGCTTTCTGTGGGCGTCGTCCCACAGTTTTCCAAGTGCGCTCCACTTCTCTGACTGTAAAAGTTCATCGAGTAACTACAGCCCCGAGTTAAATAGAGATGTCACCTTTAATAAGGTCGTCGTACGGATCAGTTACGCACCTCACGATGCAAGACATCGACGTTGAGTGGTCCGGGAGCGCCGCCAGCGATTTTCCGGCTGTGCGACAGAATTTGAGTGGGTTTACTCTCGTTAGCTGTATCACGTTTGTTGTATGCTACCTCGGCTCACGTTGAGAGGATATAGCCCATCCTCCATTCGTCTGCAAGTGCTTTAAAGTCGAAGTTGTCTACACAGTGCAGATGCTTGGAGTCAGTGACTCATACAAACAAGTAACCAACAATACGCTTACCCGACCTGATCCCGACTTGGGTTGCGTGTTGCTCAAGTTCCTTGATGATCGCCGCCCGCCAATCAACTACTGTGCCGAAAACATCGAAGAGAAACGCCTCGACACCGTCCATGATAACTTGGGAAGAAAGGGCGAGTGTCGGTCAGTGGAATGCCCGGACCGATATTTTTAGAACAGGGGCTGAGCGCTGAATATTAGGAGGGCAAAGGGTGGCCACGCACGAAGCCCAGCAGGGTTCTTTACATTGTGTATCTATTGACGCATAGGAAATTCATCGTCCCCATCCCGACGAGTGAAGAGCTTTGCCCTCACTGGTTTAACAATGACGGGGATGTCAGCGTGGATTCGAGCCAAAGCACGTGTATCGCCCTCGTACAAGGTGATCCTATCACAGTTCCAGATAGAGTACTTGTCGTAAGCCACCTCATTGGTACACCCATCGACAAATACGATAGTAAATTCTTTTGTAGTGTGTATTGAGTCGATATCAATGGAGATGATCTTCCCCACTCGCGCCGGACCAAGCGTTCTATTCCAAGCGTTGTATGACTGTGCAATTACAAAATCGTTGACCTAAAAACAAGCAGGATTGTTGGAGCAAGTCACCAGATAGGATTGTGTGATGCACTTGCACATACGCGGAAACGCTCGCTTTTGAGATCATCGAAGGCGATGAAATCGGGAATGGCTCGAGTATTCTTGAAGTTAGGTGGGTACTGGCGATCGAAATCAAGGATAGTCATGATGGGAGGCTAAATTGAGGGGAAGGTGAATGAGGGCGGGATTAGGTTACATGTGCGAGGACTTCTTATACCGAGAAATTTTCGATCGGAAAGAGCCACTGAGAACCGCTGACTGTGTTGCTTTGTGCGTTGAGAATTTTTGCGAACATCAAGGAAGGATTCAACAACCATAGTACAAAGGAAGTCGGGAAGCGATCATTCAGTGGCTTATCCGATCCTTTGAATGCTATGGCGTATGGTCACGTTGGGGCGTGAACTGCCCATCTTGGCAAGAAATTCCCCCTCGACCAGAGCCGAGACAGTCAAGTCAAGCTTGGAAAGATCGAGCGACTCCAAAGCAGGGAACAACCTAGAAACCCAAGCCGGCAGAGCGCCCAATATTTGAGCTTGAAGTCCGTGCACGTCTGCATCCTGCGCATTTCTCATCCACTCGACCCCACCACTGTCTAGGATGAGCGCCGTAATGGTTCTGAGCGGATGCTCTTGACGATGTCGTACATTTAAACCTGTATGCCTCATGTTATGAGATGGGCTGCAACGAGGAAGACTGGTGGTGTGAGGACACGTACCAAGAAAGAGATTATCGGGTTGTCAATCCTGTTGATAGATAGGCTTAGACAACGTTGATGATG